>CAUYQV010015653.1:0-32357 GCA_963574575.1 Galagoides demidoff | reverse complement strand
CTTAGCGTTCTATCATTATTTTCTTTATGTATTTTGTACCTCAATTATTTTTTTATTTTTTTATTTTTTTTGAGACGGAGCCTCAAGCGATCCCCCTGGGTAGAGTGCCATGGCAGCACAGCTCACAGCAACCTCCAACTCCTGGGCTCAAGCGAGTCTCCTGCCTCCGCCTCCCAAGTAGCTGGGACTACAGGCGCCCGCCACAATGCCTGGACATTTTTTGGTTGCAGCCATCATTGTTGTTTGGCGGGCCCAGGCTGGGGATTCAAACCCGCCAACTTAGGTGTATGTGGCTGGCGCCTTAGCCGATTGAGCCACAGGCACCGAGCCATGTACCTCAATTATTAAGTGAATAAATACTTATAAATATTATGACATTTTGATGGATTGTTGAATCTACGTTTTTCCAACTCTAATATAGCCACTGAGATTTGGTTTTGGCTGATATTAGCATGGTCTACAGTTTTTTCTATTATTTTACTTTAAACCTATTTATGTGTTTACAAAATATGTTATTTATAGGCATCATATAGTTGTAACTTGAAATTTTACCCACCTGAAAAATCTCCTTCTTTTAATGTTTATGCTATAATAACTTAATATGACTATTGACATAATTATATTTTATTCTGTCACTTTAATATATATATTTTTAAATCTGTCTTTTCTAATCTTTGTTGCTTTTTCTTCTTTTTCTCCCTTTGAGGAGAATTTTTTCATGATTAAATTTTATTTCTTTTGTTGTTTTGCTAACTTTTTTCCTTTTGTTATTTTAGTAATTGCTTTAGAATGTAGTGAACACATCTTTAACTTATCACAGTCTACTCTCAAGTGATATTCTATCAATTCATACAGCAGAAGAAACTTGGAGCAATTTAGTATTTGAGTAACTATAAGTTTTACTCAATTTGGGCTACTTAACAAAATACCATGAAGAGGTTAGCTTGTAAATTGCAGAAAGTTTTTTCTTATAGTTATGGATTATGAGAAGTCCAAGATCAAGGCATTGGTGGATTTGACTATGGCGAGGGGACTTTTCCTGGTTCACAAGTGGTGCCTTCTAGCCACATCCTCACATGGTCCAAAGGGCCAGGCTGCTCTCTTATGGGGATACAAATTCCATTCATGAGGCTTTACCCTAACAAGCTAGCCACCTCTCAAGGGCCCCAACTCATACCATCATTTTGGTGATTGATCAGTTTTCAGTTTCAATATAAAATTTGGGGAAGACACACACATCCTATCCGTAGACTTTTTTTTTCTTAAGATTGGTGAGGTTATTTGAAGCAATGATAAAAGATAAATAGAACTTTGCTTTGTAACTGCTTTTAAATTTGTTATATTGTTGCTCATTTTTAGAACAAGGAGCAGATCACTGGTATCATATTAACTTTGTTCTTCTGGTGCAAGAATTCTGGAAATGGATTGTTTGCACAATGCCTGCAAAATGTCAGAAGCTTTTTAGAAACTACGATATTTGAATTATAGATAATTTTAGGGATAACATCTTAGATTTCTATAGAAAGTGAGATATTATTCTTATATACAGCATGGAAATACCTCCTAAAATATATTTTTAGATCCAAATTGATTTTGAACAATCTGATTTCTCTGTTCTGATCTTAAGGTTTCATGGTAAAGATTCTCACCCAATCAAGGTTTGAAATTCTTAATAAAAAGGTTCTATGAACAAACAAATTTTAATTATTTAAATTGTTTTTAAGACTTAAATGACTATATTTCTGTATATCTTCTGCTTTTTCTTACCTATATTTTCCATCTATCCTTCTCTACCCAGTTCTCCTCCTTGAGAGGCTGATGTATATGTGTTGTGGGGACAGGTTTACCAGCCCACTAACTTCTTGTGGGTTTGACTTATGCTAATAAGGGAAAAGGAAAAGATGCAGGTACTATTTCTGTCCGTTCTAAGGAATTGCTTATCTCTGTCTGCTTCTCTCCCCTTTTGAACATCCTATTTCCTCTCAACATGATCTTCCATACATGATTCTTTTCTTTCATGTTCCATGTCAGAGTTCCCTCCCTTTACCCCTTTATCTTGTACCAGAAACAACTAATAGCCCTGGGTTGTTTAATTATCCCTTTTGGCTTCTTTATAATTTGTCCATACTTTAGGAATAGTTAAGCTGTCCTTGAAATGTTCTTGCTGATGTGATTATTTTTTACTTATTGTTTCAGAATAACTGTTACCATCTATTAGAACACTATTGTTACAGGGACTCTATTTAGGTAACTCAAATGTTTCAGTGGACAGATATTTAGTTCAAATTCTAATAAAAAAAATTGGTTTTTAGATTTTACTGAATCACCTGGAGATTCTATATTTAGATTCAACATTTGTACAATTAAGTCATCATATTAGGTGATTCCTAAAGTTATTTTCAACTCTAACACTGTGAGACACCATTTTCTTAGTCATGATACAAGGTTCTCACCCTATCCAAGCATTTATAAATTTTCAAACTCTTATTTTTTCAATTTGCATGATTTTAGTTATAGTTAAGATAATAGACTCAAAACCCAAACTTACCCTTTATTTTCACTAATGAAATAAATGAAAAAAATTTTACAAAGCAGCATTGCATTATATATATTCATATACATAATATGTAAAATTCAAAGTGTACTCAATTGGATTGACATTAGTTAGGAGATATATATATATATATATATATATATATGCTGTCATTAATTGATTTCATATTTTTATGCTTCAAGAAGCTCAGCTAGAGATGAGATTGCTATTGAAAATTCAGAAATCTATACAATTCACACATACATACACAAATATATTACATACATAGTAACTAATCAAACAAGGTATAGCCAATAACTAAATCAATTACATTTGGTTTCCCTCACCCCAATTGTACAGAACATGTGTGGGCATGTTATTGATATCAGTTAATAATTGTTATTATTTAACTGATTTTATGTCTTCCATAAAGACATAAATATATAAGTGGATTTAAGTATTCCACTGAAGATTTTCTTTGAGGGGGATTATTATTTAACATTAGTAGAGTATTAAGGAGATTATTAGAGAACTTTTAGGTTATTTATAGTTAAGTTTAGCTTCCTTAAAACTCTTTGTGGTTTATATATTAAGTTTTCTCCAGGCCGCAAAATACTTCTGAATTATTAAACCAGAAGCAAGAAAGTTGGTAGTAAAGTACATAATTTAAGAAGGACTATCTAGTAAAAGAACTGTGAAAAAGTCATAGCATCTTTACCAGTGCTGCTCCCTATAACTGACAAATTGCCTTTGAATTATTATTTAAATTACTCCATTCTTAAATATAGTCACGTATACCTATTAAACACCATCTGGAAGTTTTGGGGGGAATGTAACTACCAATCTTCTTTATATTTTTTAATTAGCATTTAGTCTGAGTTATACTTATGACTTCATTTGAATTAAATATTTATAGATCATAGCTATTGCTGAATATTTACAGCATTGGACATCATAAAATTGGATTTCAAAGGGAAAGGACAAAATTGCCTGTACTTTCTTTGACATTGACACAACTTTAGCATTGCTTAATGGTGCAGGATATTAACTATTTTTCTTGTCTCAATAATAAACCCCAAAGTCACATTTGATCTTTTCATATTTTTCTGTTTCCATGGTTTGCTAAGTTCTCTTTTATAAGTCCTTTTTAATAGTAGGACTTGAGGTGCAGCATATTATAGAGAATAAAACCACATATGCAGGAGCCAGCTTCTTAGATTCTATCCCGGGTCTACACTAGTGAGCAGGTTCTTAATGAATATCTGTATATTTTAATTTCCTCATCTTCAAAAGGGAATGATAGGTTTCCTATTAGTAACAGAAATATAAATATACATAAGCCCACAAGTCTGCCTGACATGTTAGTGAGTGGTATGTAGGCCTTTGTTATTAATGATTTCTCCTCCTTTTCCATTTAATTACTCTCAATTTCTTTTGATTCTTCCCTTTATAATAATTTATAACTTTGTATAGTTTTACCTGTAGCTCTTTGACCTTAACCTTGTATATTTTATCTATAGTGCTTTAACTTCATATTTCATGTAAGTTTCTATTATAAAAATTATTTTAATGCTGTTTATTAATGTTTCTTTGCCAAAATGTAAATTTTCCCCTTCAGACTAAAACATAAGAGCATTCCATAAAATCTATTATGTCTAAAATAATAAATGCTAAATATTGTTAGCTATCACTTGTATATATGTTGTATCAATTTGTCCTTATTCTGTACAATCCAAATATCAAGATTTAGGCAAATTATAAGTAGTGTACATGTCTATGAAGGCCAATGGTTTGCTATATACCATTTTCTTAATATTTTCTAAATATTTTTATTTTTTTTACAATGACAAGCGTTTAATAATTAAAAATTTCTGCTTACTAGTTTTGATTATGTTACAGTGCACAGGGTAAACCAGAATGCCTCCAGTAAACCATTAGCAAACTGCTCACATATTTCTTGGTATTTTGACATTGGCCCTCTTTTTGAACACAGTGTTCATGTTGGCAATAATGAATGTACTTTGTGAAATGTGAGGATACATCCTTTTCTATTTATATTTACCATGAAGTTTAGCTATCTCTATATAGATGTATAGAATTTTATAAGTTATCTCCACAAGTTAATAAAATTTAGTTAGTTTTATAAAAGTTCCAGCCCATTACAACATTTTGTCCCATGGAAACTTAGGCAGTGATTGGTGTGAGTGCCATGAACATCAGTAACTTGTAGAAATACCATCTTGGGGTTATTTGGATATCATCCTTTTTGAAATTTTTTATTGAGGTAAAAAATATAATACATAAGAATGTTTACCATTTCAAACATTATTTGTAGATCTATAATTCAGCAGATTAAATACATTCCTCAAGATGCTTTTTAACCCTAAACATAACCTTATACCTATTAGGGAACATTTTATTTTCTTGCTTCCTTCTCCTTGTAGTCTCTACTGACCTCTATTTGTTTCCATCTCTATGAATTTGTCTATTCTAGGTACTTCATATTAGTAGAATAATATAGTATCTTTCTTTCTGGCTTTTTATTATCATTATTATTTTTTCTATTTTTTAGATAGTTTAGTTAACATTGTATACTTGCTCTGCGACACTGTATCAATGAGCTCAAAATAGTTTTCAAAGATATTTAGATCAGGTGTATGCAACCTTAGGCTGGTGGGTACATGTACCCCAGGATGGATATGAATGTGCTCCTACACAAAGTCATAAACTTACTTAAAACATTATTAAATTTTTTTGTAATTTTTATGTTGTGTGTGTGTGGAACTTAATTTCAGGGTTGTTAAGTGCAAACTTTGTAGATGAAAGTAGCATGTTGCAATGTCACATTAAATTAACATACCGATGCCTGAGCATTTGTACACATGTGTGGCTTCAGTTTCATTGTGGTGTGGAGCTTCCAGTGTGTTATCTTTCAAGGCCAGACACCATGTGCTCATGGTGCCTTGGGGAGGGCATCAATTATCACTAATATTTCAACCTAAGATTGTAACATTAGGTGTTTAATATTATTTAGAAGTGAGGTAAGCATTCTTATAAGAATACTTCCTCACCTTGGCAGTGCCTGCAGTGATTTATAATTGGCCCTCTGCCTCCCCTTGCATTGTCAAGTGTGATGTGGAAGGGCTCAAACCTTGCCTTCTATTTTCTTGTCAATTAATTTTCACAAGAAAAGTAAATATAGTCCACTTTTATTCTATTTTTTTAATCCAAGCATGGCTTCTATGACATCTGTCTCAAAAGAACACAGAACCCAATAAAGGAAAAATTTACAGATGAAGATTGTTCAATCAAAGTGAGTAAATGACTACTTTTTTTTGCCAAGGCAAATAGTAAGGCACTCTGATTAATTTGGAGGGAATTTGTGCATCTTTTCGAAGACTATGATTTGAAAAAGCATTACATGCAAAAACATGCTGCCAAATCTAATGAACATGAGGGGCTGCATCGTAAGGAGAAAATAGCAGCACTAAGTAAAAGTCTGTCTTCTTAACAAAAATTTGTTTAAAAAGCTATAACTCAAATTCCATCGTAAAAGCTAGTTATGTAGTAGCATTTTCAATAGCAAAAAATTCCAAAAGCGTGAATGGATGGTGAGTTTATTAAGCAATGTGTACAAACCATGGCGGTTGTCATTTGCCTTGAAAGAAAGGGGTATATTTCTAAAATCAGTATGTTTCACCAGACTATAGCCAGGCTAATCACAGAAATTGGAAAATCTGTTGAAAGAAGTTTGAAGAATAAAGCTGCTAATTTTAAATTTTATACTTGGGTGATGGATGACAATATTGATGCTATAGATATGACTCAACTTGCCATTTTTAATTAGAGGTATTGATGATGAATATAATGCCACCGAAGAGATGGCTTCTTTAGTGCCATTAGAAAGACACAACTGAATCGAGAGATTTACACAAAGCAGTAAAAAATATGTTAAAGCTATTTTCTGTTGTCAACATTTCATAGTATGGTAGGTAAAAGAGAGAGACCTATAAAATTAATACAAGATGATACAATTGCCGCCCTAAACTCCACATTTGAGGAAGTATCAGTGCATAGCACATCAAGAAAATTTATCCATTAAAAATGGATAATGTCACGAAAGTCATCATCAAGACTGTGAATTTCATAAGGTCATGGGATTGAATCATCAACAATCCCAGGAATTCCTTAAAAGTATTGGTGTTGACTATGGTAAGGTGACCAGACATCCCGCTTTTGGTGGGACAGTCCCAATTTTTAACAATTTCTCCCACTTCCCACAGTGTTTTAAAAAAGTCCCGATTTTTGGAAAGAATGCGCAACAAGCTAGGGAACGGAGGGAGAACAGGAAGGGAATATACGGTTTTCGGCTGCCATGTGGGTATTTCACCAGGATATGAGTTTTGTATTATTTTTGTTAATTTTATAATGTTAAACTTTAATAATAACAAATAATTGTTGAGAATGATTATCAAGAACTGCTTATCAAAGTTCACATTGTTGATTAGTTGTTAGAATTTGACCATCATTGTTTGGCATTTTTTTGGCATTGGCAACTGCAGAAACATTTTGTAACTGTCTCTCAGACAATACAGATCTTACTCTGTGCTAGTGCTAGTTAAACAAGTGATGTCAACAAATCAGGTATTCAGATAATTTAGGTCAGTAATTTATTTATTTATTTCATGAATTTAGCAGACAGTACTCATATTATTTATATTTTATAGTGGTGGCAAAAAGTCTAGCACCAGCTTTGAAAGTGACACTTATGACTTATGAGGTATCATTATTAAAAAAAATATATTGATAAAGAAAGGGTTAAATCTTAGGCATTAGAAAAAATCACAATGGGGAACAAATGGTTAGAAGTATTTCATCATTTTGAAACAAACCATATTCCATATAATAATGCACTAAAAATTGTGGGATATGTGCTGTACTTTCCAGGAACTAATGCTGTGACTGAATGCATTTTTTTTTTTTACAATAAATAAAGTGTGGACATCAGAAAAATCACAATTAAGTGTTGAGACTTTGAAAGCCATTTTATGTGTGAAAAATAATTTAACAAATTCTTGTAAAAAATTTCATGACCTTTTAAACAACGACAGCAATCTACTAAAAAAAAATTCACTCAAATGAGAAATATGCCAAAGAATAAAATAATACTATACATAACTTTTTAACGTATTATATTTGTAAATTGTACTTATGTTGAAATTAAAAAAAATTATTACAATACTATTTTTGTGTTCTATGAAAATTTTTGTTGCTCCATATAGACCAAATTTTTAATTAAGAACCACACCCCCCCGTCCTGCCCTCCTCCTGCCTCCTGTCAATGGTGTCCCACTTTACCAATGTTAAAATCTGGTCACCTTAGAATACGGGGACATAGTTCACTTTTTGGAAATAAGACAGTTAAGTTGAGGCTAAAGGTTGAAAAGATTTCGTGACTTGTGATATGATATCAAGTAGTTTAACCCAAATTTGTTTCCAAACTTGACTATGTAAACTTGTTTACAGATTCAGCATATATAATGGATTTAACTGCTCATTTAAATTAGTTAAACCTGTGTCTTCAAGGAGAAAACCAACTTATCAATACAATGTTTCAAAGCATAACAGCATTCCAAGTGAAGCTGAAATTATGGAAAGCTCAAATTAAGGCAAACTGTTTTATGCATTTTGACATGTTGGCTAAACAGTTCTGTCAACAACGAAAAACATGCAGACTAGCTTTTCATTTTAGTACATGAATTGGAAAACATATTTCAAGACTTCTGGGAAAATAATCAATATTTTGATACATTTCCAACAATATTTTCAGTCTACATAAATCTGATATCTACATACACAGAGCATACACAGAGCTGAAATCTGATATTCAACTTAAAGAAAAATTTGATTGTGTCTCTTTAGCGAATTTTTATAGATCCTGTCTTCCTAGAGACAGAATCTCTTGCTTCACAATCACGCTGTATTCATGTTGTTGCTTTTTGGCAGCACCTACATTTGCGAGCAACTATTTTCGAGAATGAAGCACATTAAGAGTAAAATCAGAACCAAGATATCTGATGAACACCTTGAGAACTCAGTGAGAATCACAACTACTTCCATCGAACCAGATATTGATACATTAGTTTTACAAACACAATGTCATATATCCAACTAGTTTCATGTTCTTTTTTTTATAACAAAAAAATCAAAAAAACAGTTTTATTGCTGGATCTGCACATATTCATTATTAGTGATCACAAATTTGGGACCTGCTTGGCAAGTTTAAGACTCTCTGAATGGTCTGCTGCATGATTGGGATTAGCATGTGAGGCTGTTTTTGCTTATCTGTGGTGATAGATATCACAAAGTGATGAAAATTGGGCACAGACCTTTATTTTTTTATTTATTTTTTTCATCAGTGTTTGTGCACTTAATGTGTGGTCCTGGACAGCTATTCTTTTTCCAGTGTGGCCAGAGAAGCCAAAAGATTGGGCATCCCCGATTTATATTATCTTGCTGACTGTCATAACTTACTTGAATCGATCAAAGAAATAACTCTTTTTCCTCTTAAAACGGCTGTGAGTGTGCGTGCTTTTCCCCCACTCCTGTCTTTCTGGGTGGCAAAGCTTCTTCTCAGAAGAGAATCTTGCCACTCTTTTGCATTTTGTTCAAGTAGCCCTGTGCTGACTCTCATTGCTCAGCAATTCAATTAATCCTAATTGCTCTTGTCTTTATTATCACATGTTCTCATGGGATGCTTCCTTATATGATATTTGATGATTTAAAGTTTTTTCATTGACTCAGTCATAGGACCAATTTAAGATATTTTACTAAAATGCAAATTTTATAATTAAAAAATTTTACGTATCTAAATACATATGATTAATTAAAAGGTATACGTGGGAGAGGGAAGGGACATCAGAACAACTATACTGTCCTTTTTTTCTAAAACCACTTTCAGCAGACAGGGCCTTCTACATGTTCAAATATACTCTCATTATATTGACTTTTTATAAAAGGACTCAAGATAAATGAAAAATGGGAGATAAAAGTCTTTAGCACAATTGTTCAAGGCACAAATAAAAATCCATTCTATTATTTTTCAATCTTCACTCTTTGTTATTCCGTTGATCTACAACCAAGAAGGGTATTTGTACATAGCTCAAAAGTTAGCCTCAGGAAGCTGTTTCCTTACTAAAGATCTGTAGGTCACTTGAAAATTAAAACAGTAGTTATACCTCTACTATGGACCCAATAATTTCAGGGAAGATGAGACACTGCAGATTCCAGACAATGAACATAAACCATAGCCTGTTCAAAAGCTCCACAGGACTCTTCCTCCCAAATGCATAAGATATTAGCATACCAGTCATTGTAAAGATTCCTAGAGAATGAAGGACTTGCCAGATATTTTTCTGATGTATGAGATTTGGGGAGATGGGAGGTGGAAATACTAGAAGAGACTGAAAGCATGTGTATTCTTGCTGGTGTCCTAACACTAAAAGGGAGAGTAGATAAAGGGTGAAAATGGAAGGTCCACAAAGGACACAGAAGGTAAGTAAAAGGATACAAAAATGTCTTTAATTAATTTTTTTCTTTCTTTACAATACACTAGTTTTGAAGGATTCTTTTCTTAATAGTAGCACCTACCCCTGAATCTGGTAATGAATTCACAGACCAACAACAGACCTAGACTCACAGAAATGAGTAACTCTTTTATTAATGTGGAAAGTGGAAAGCTTGCCACACTGTGTAAGCTGTAAATTCCTATGGGTCTCTTTTCATTTTCATTTTCTGCCTATTCTGGTGAATTATTATTGGATAAAAAGCACACTTGCTTAAAAAATACATTGAAGTGGTTTTGGATGGTTATCATCTTTCTCCTCATTGGAGTAAGAGAACAAATGCACACTTCAACTGTTCCACGGAAATTACAGGTTCCCAGACCAAAAATAGTACTCCTAATAGGTATGTGTTGCATCTTCATTGCTAGTTTTCCTTAAAATGTTGAGACTGACAGTTTTTATTAATAGGTAAGTTGATTATGAGTATCTTTTTCATTTAATTGAAAGACTTCCTGCAGTTTTTGAAAGAATAAGAAATTCCTATGTTTATTTTTATTAAAAATGGAAACCCAAAACATCAAATTAACCATTTCATATATAATTCACACTTGAGCTCCTGGTACATTTTTATTTTCCTCTTCACTTTATGTTTGAGTTTCCTATGTGTTTCATGCTTCTTTAATGTTAAAATCGTTTCTTCTTATGACAAAATCAAATTTTTCAATATGCTTAGGGAAAGATGAAGTACAGAAAAACAAAATATTAAGCACCCCCCAAGAAAACTGTTCTTAGCTGTGAAGGGGGAAAATGATTATATTAATTTGCATGGATTAAAATAATTTATAAACAGCATTCTTTAAATAATCTTACCCTTAAAATAACTATTTTTTCCATGTCACAATTTTTTTGAGGGGATGGAATTAGTTAAAATTTTAAAAAAAATGCTGTCTCAGTGTAAAGGGCAAAAAGGAATTAATAATGGAAACTGAACTGTAAGCTTCATGAAGTGGGGAACTCATTTACTATTTTATTTCCAGTGTCCAGAACAAGGCCTAGCTGAGAATAGTTGACAAGTAATCACTAATATGTTAATAACTGTTATCATTTAAACTTATCAGTTCTATATCGTATTGGGAGATGGGGGGAGAAAAGAAATACTTTCATGTACAGACAAAACCTATACATGAAAAGGCAAAAATCAATAATTCCATTTCTCTGTTAAATCATATCTAAACTATTGCACCATTGATTAAACTGTGACTTAATCCTGAACAAATTCAATTAGAGTGTTTTCTAGGGACAGCACAAAGTGTTAATTTTATCTGTTCATTCATTTATTTGAAGTGATATGTTTATAATCACCTTATTAAAATATGTTTAAAAATATTATACATTTAAAAACATCATTAAAAAAGGGGCTTAGAATGGATCTTTCCATTTCTGAAACCCACGAAAACTTTTTAAAAACTGAAATATAATGGTAGAATTTTGTTACAATTCTCAGACTTTAACACATATTTTTCATATGAACAAATAAAAATAATAAACATCTTCTCACTAAATACATGAGGAGAAATTCTTCTTAGTTTTCCAAAAATTATCTTTTTTTTCTACATTTTCCTACAAAATGCATGCCATTGCCAGTACCAGGTAGCTACCGATGTGCACCGCACCACACTGAATGAGAAGGATCATGGTTTAGGTGGGGAACAGGTGGCTCACTCCTGTAATCACAGCACTCCAGGAGGCCTCAGTCCTATAATCACAGCACTCCAGGAGGCCTTGGTTGGTGGATCTGCTGGAGTCAGGAGTTCTAGATCAGCCTAGCAAGAGTGAGGCTCATCTCACCACCCATCTCTACTAATAATAGAAAAACTAACCAGTTGTGGTAGGTGCTTGTAGTCCTAAATACTGGGGAGGCTGAGGTAAGAGGATTGCTTGAGCCCAAGAAGTTGAGATTGCTATGAGGTACGATGATGCCATGACACACTACCCAGGGTTATGGAGTGAGACTTAGTCTCACAACAATTTTTTGTTTGTTTTTTTGTACTTCTTTAGTTACAATAAGAATTATTCATGTTAATAAAGTCTGATACTCATTACCCATTTGTTTTACCCTCAAATGGTAGAGTCATTTAATTTAGATCATTAATATTTAAAAAAGCTTTTATATTTTTGTTTCCTATTTCTCTCAAGGTAAACAATTTTTCAGTCTGATAAACAATGCTCAATTCTTAAAGTCTAAATTTGCATTATAAGAAGTGGGGTTTGTGTTTCTTTAAGGTAAATTTTCATGATCATAATCAAGATATTTTTATTTTTCAGAATGTTGTATAAACTCTTTTTTTTTTCTGCTTAATGCAAATAAGCTATTTCCTTTCATGAGCTATGTAGATATTTTTGCTAACCCATCTGGTTTAGAAGCCACAGCTTGAATTTTAATGAGGCAATATTATTTACTGTACTTGTTCATGCAAATTTTTCAATGTTTGCACTGTCTTGGTAATTCTCTCTGTGAATGGGTCAAATTACCTTTGCCTTTCTGGAGAACTCAGAAATCACTGGATAAGACAGGCTCCTGAGAGAGTATATTTACAAATCCAAAGTGATGTACCCTACATTTTAAACAAAAAGGCCAGATTCATTTAGCCACCTTGATACCTCCTGAAATAGAGAAATGAGCTTCCTCTAGAGTTCTATTATTCCTTTTAGGATCCTGAGACATTGTTACATTTAAAGAAGCAAAAATTCATTTAGCCCATTTATGAACTTTACAGAGTTAATTCAAACAAACAAAGACAGAATAGCAATTGCATTCAGTAACAATTATGTTGTTATGAAATATCTCTACAGGGTAAACAGTAGCTGAATTCCCTTCTTTGTAGGACTGTCTTGAAGACGTTTTGCTTATATCATGTTATATTAAGAAAAAATTATAGCTCAAATATTTAAGAGCTATATTTTTCCTGAATGTAAGAATTGGGAGAATACTCTCTAACATTTAAATTACATGCCTGAATATTCTGTCTCCTAGAATAGGGTTCATACAGTGTTCTGGAATCGATTCTGTTTCTTTTCAGGTAATTATTTGCTTTATTTGAGAGGCCAAATGGTTTGGATTTGACTGGACATTATTAATTCATAATGATATCACAGTAGATTTATTGAATGTTACCGATTTTCAGTTCTTAATTAAAGTTCATGGAATTTGAGAAAACAGAGAAATGCCCTCTCTTGAGACTTTGTCTCCTGTGTTATTTGGTTTTCTAATATAAATACATGTTTAGTTAGTGATTATTAGTATGCGGTGGCCTGGAGATAACAGGAGTGAATGCCCTCTGTTTGTGAGGTACCTTGATATTTTTCAGAGGGAGCAAAATGATGGTTTATTGACTAAAGGACTCTGGCCTCTTCTAAAACATCTCACCTCCCATGATATTTCCCAGGGCATCACTGGTCTCTGGAAATACTGAGATCTGAGACAGCAGGAATCACTTTTCCTCTTCCTAGGAGTTTGCAGCTCTCTGACACACCATGAATAGTTTGTGAGTTTTCCATATGTAATACATTTTGTCTTAGGTGATGTGTTAAATCAAAGGACAGAAAGTTAATATGAGAAGTTGACTGTGATATCTAGTGAATAAACCAGTGAAGGAAGCAGAAGTTCCTATCTCTGTCTTTGTTCTGTGATGGCTGTTTGATTATAAAGTGATGCCACTCACCAACATACCCAGAAGAGCCCGAACAGACTTCAAAACCAAGGTGAAACCCATCCTCTCTTCTTAGATAAGGAAGTTTCTCCTCTGACCTCCTCAACATATTTGGGAGAGATATTTCAAGTATGATTGTGTAGTAAATGTACTACCTTCACAAAAACTGATGAGTTAGCTTAATGAGCTTTTTGGCTCCACTTAAAGTAAACCTATTTCATATAGAGTTAAGAATCTAAGAACTTGTTTTTATAGAATTCTGAGGAATTTTTTGAAATTGAGGCTGTTCTCGGAGGCCTGTAACGTGAAAGTAGCATTTGGATCCATAATACTTTATCTTCTAGAAAAGGGTTTATAGAATAAACTGTTCCTATGGGGAAATGCTACTTTGGGATTTTAATTTGCTGCTTAATTTTACCTCCCCCAGTCGATTCTCTTCAGTTCTGACTTGGGGGGTCTCTCTGCTGGTGTCTTTAAAATCTGATAATTAGAGTTCTGGCTCATCACCTCAGCAGGTTTCTACAAGTTATAGGGTCAAGGGCGTCCACAGAGATGTGCACAATGAGAAATTCCCCTCGTGCACACCAGTGAGAAACCCTTCTCTCTTCTCTCCTTCCCAAGTCACAGAAAACAAGGTCCTGTTCTTTAAGGAGTTTCAACCAAATTGTGTTTTGGAATAGGCAGAATAATTAGGAGTAAAAAAGAACTGCAACAATCTAACAAATTTTTGCCAAAATCTAACAGTAGTCAGTCAGTTCAATCTCAGCTTCAATATTATAGGGATTTCAGTGTATTGGTAATGACTTTTTTTTCTCATAGGAGTATAGTTTAAACATGTAGTATAAAGGCAAAAAGCTTTATTTTAAATTTCTAGTTGTGATCATTGGAGAGGACTTTTTCAAAACCCTTTTTAGTTTTATTTTCAACTACCAGGCAGCATAGGCTGGTAGGAAACAGCCAGTTTCCTACAAACCGTTTTATAGGAAGGTTAGTTTCACAGCAGATAGATACAAGTCATTCATTGAGAAAGAAAACTGTTTTTGTGACTAACTTTTATTTTTTTTTTTTAATGAATTGTACTTTCTCATTAAAGGGAAAAGTCACTCAAGGAAAGCTTTTCCTGCTCAGTAATGAAAATATATGTTAGGGAAAATTATTAATTCACTTTTGAATCAATAGGAAGGAACTTTAATTTCTCATGTGACTATAAACATATTTGGGATGCATGAAATTTTGTTTGACTATTTGCTTGTTACTATTGCTCAGGATCTACGAAGATGGGCATGAGTGACTGTTTTATTTTTTTTTTTATTTAAGTACATACATTAGAGAGCAGAAGATGAGAGGCAGGGCAAAGGAAAAGTGAGATCAAAACACCACAGTGAATGGGCCATAGTGGAATATGTCAAAACATTTCACAGATATTTATTTCAAAAGCATATGCTGATAACCTGCATGATTTAAAGTTTTTAAAAAGGTTTTGAATTAAAACTTATTTTTATTAAGCAATCAATTAGAGCATAGTCCTCACAATTCAAACTCAGAATTTAGTATTCATAATCTAAGGGAAATTAATCCCTTTCTCTTCTGGCTATCACATCTAGCACACTGGACACAAAGTAGGTATTATTGGTTTGTCTTGTTATTGTTGATTGACTAGAGTTAAGTTTTGTTTACCCAGAGGATATATACATCATACTGAATTCTGATTGCATAGATTTTTATTGATTATATGAAACATTATAGGAAGATGTAGTAAAAGAAAATGCTGATTTATGAGTCCCAGTAAGCAAGTCAAGCAACTCTCCTGGTCTCGGTTTCTGGATTATTCTCTCGAAAATCTGATAGTTTTTGATGATTTTCACCTTTTCAACAAATAATAAGTCTATTTTTGCTCATCTTAAAAGTGAGTACAGAGAAGCATCACTGGCAAAAACATTAATAATAGGAATAATAGTGCCTGGGGTTGTTATCTGTGTTTAATAAATTGACAACAGTTAAGAGCCTTTGAGTTATAATTCCAGTCTTTAAATTAAGCCAAAGTAATCAGTAACAACCACAGATGTATGCAGATATAAATTCTGAAGAGCTGAAATTTCAGCTCTTTCTAAAAAGAGATTTCTATTTATTTCACTGCCACATAAACTGGATAAAAGTTATCATATGATTATTTTTAAGTTCAGAGTCAGTGACTGAACTATGTTTCTTTTATAAAGACCATATCCAAAATTGATTCAGCACATGCGTTGACTTACTAAACTCCCTGGGTTGCCAAAGTCTAAACAATCCCTTTATCTGGAGAAAAGCTAGTTTGTTCACAAAAAATCAGAAAACTAACCCAGAAATAGATGGTTTTCAAAGACATTGATTCAAGGATAGTTAAATAATACCATGTCAGTGATATTTATGAATTTTAAAATCCATACATGCATTCATGCAGAATGATAGGTAGGATTATTTAATTAACTTCCTAAGAGAACAAAGAAAATTCTTTGTTGTACACATCTCACAACACCATTGATATAAAATGTCATTACCACTAATTGGAATAAATTCTTACCTTCCGTGCTGTAAGTCAGTGATGCTCAAGATTTCTTTCTGATAATGTGGCAAGAGTAGCCTCACTTTCATCTATTAATGTCATCTCTCGTGTGCCTGCAAAATTTGCCAGAACTGATTAGAGCAGATATTAAATGATAATTGGACATTTAGTGCTCGTCAAACAGAAAGTGACAGATGGGGCACTAATTAAATTATAGTTCTGACATTATTCACAATGGTTTATGACTCTTCAGTGATGACCTTCATGCATGTCTCCTCCCTATCTTTTTTTTTCCTTTGGTGGGGAAAGAAGGATAGGAAGTTGATTGGTAGAAAGAAAAACTACCTTTTAAAAATACTGAGCAAAACCCAGAGCTGTTAAACGGTCTTATTTTTAAAACTATCTATCAAGATACAACATAAATCGATAGTGAATTGGATAATCACGAAGCAAAACAAAAATTTACCATGAAGCTAATAAAGTGGGAAGAAAATAACTAGGTAATGCTAAAAATACACAAAGCTAGATCACAATGCGTGTATTTCTGGAAAAGGGAAAGAGGTTTGTTCTGATGTGAAGAAAGTATATAATTCTGATATCAGAAATGAGGATGCAGTGCCTTTTGATAATGCCTTTTTTATGTGTTAACTGAAGCTTGCATTACTAGTTATCTCCACCAGCTAAATGAAGAACCTTGCTGAAATGAAAGGAGGGGGGAGGGATTAAAAGATATTCTAAGCCATAGTTGCTGAACCAGAACTGCATTTTCCTTTTCAATTAAAAGAGAAAACACAGTGTTGATTACTTTCTAACTTTAGTTTCTTTAATTTTACTCCAGTGTTTAGTAGTTGTCTAAAAGGAAAAACTGAGTAAAAATTTTAAAGAGTTTGATGCTTAGTTTTAGGTCCCCTGAGTGAACATTTCTCTATCTAGTGATTAGCCAGGTTAAATTTAAACTAACTCATTTTATGTCATGTCTATTGCCTATAATTGTCCAGGTATACTTTCTGCTGACATATATGTACAGCTTTAGTGACTATTAATAATGAAACTGAAATCCAACAATTCATTAGAATTACCCCCCCCACACACACATACATATTTCCATAGAGTAAAATGAGTAAAATGGGAATGAAGACTAATTTTTTGGACTGCTGCAACCTCTTCAATATGTAAATAAATAGAAAAGAGTGAATGAAGGTATAGTTTGTTTAGATTATTTTGTCTAAATATATTTTGTAGTTCGGATATAAAACCATCTAGCACAGTGGTTCTTAACCTGTGGGTTGCAACCCACAGGAACTGTATTAAAGCGCCACGGCATTAGGAAGGTTGAGAACCACTGATCTAGCACATTGAATATGAAGGATTAGATAGAATATACATAGACATGGGATTCCAGTCCTCCTTGTCTATCTCCTGTTTGGAGAATTAGGTTACGTGTACTCAACTAATGCAAATGCATTCACTTAATACAACTGAACAGTAGTGTTTAGAAATTTTTCTGGTTAATAACAATCTGATCATCTATTCAAAAGCTTATACTGAGCTCTCTCTCTCTTCTACTAACTATTGCATGGCACTGTATGTTGCTTGTTGACAGGAATACGCATTCTATGAAATGTGTTTGGCAATTTTCTTGTTATTCACACATCATAGAGTGTACTTTATAAACCTAGATGACATAGCCTATAATATGCCTGAGCTATATGCTATATGGTACAATCTATTGCTATGGGTGATTTTATTTGTAGGAAAATATTATATATATATATATATATACACACACACACACAGAGAGAGAGCGCACCATGGACTCACTCTAAATCATAACAGCCTCAAATTCATGTGCTCAAGCAATCCTATTGCCTCCTCTTCCAGAGTAACTGAGACTATAGCCATGTGCTACCACACTGCCTAATTTTTCTGTTTTTAAGTAGAGATGGGGGTCTTAATCTTGCTCAGGATGATCTTGAACTCCTGACCTAAAGAGATCTTCCCACCTTCCCTGCCAGATTGCTAAGATGACAGGTGGTACATGGAGAAACCTGTTTCTCTTTTAGTTGATTTTCTATTGAATTCAGACTAATAGGCAAAATAGTATTATCTTCTTTCATTCATTCAAAAAATATTTATTAACCATCCTATGTACCAAACACTGTTCTGAACTTTCAAATAAATTATTCTCCAAAAGATGTACTTTTACCTAACTTAATTTATGAAATAAAACTATGCATGTTTTTGTTTTACCTGTATTTAAATTATTTTAATATTTTTCTTTTAATACTTTTTGAATGAGACCTTAAAGCACAGATAACAAAAGCAAAAATATAGAAATGAGATTACATCATACTAAAAGTCTACACAGCAAAAACAAGCAAAAAGCAGCAGACTGTAGGGACGATCTCCAGATGGGAGAAAGTATTTACAAATTATGTATATGTCAAGGGGTTAATATCCAGAAAATAGACAGATGTCAGATAACTCAATAGACAAAAAAAGGGGGGGGGAAATGGAATGAAGGAAGGAAAGAAAGAAAGAAAGAAGGAAGGAAAGAAGGAAGGAAGGAAGGAAGGAAGGAAGGAAGGAAGGAAGGAAGGAAGGAAGAAAAGAAGGAAGGAAGGAAGGAAGAAAAGAAGGAAGGAAGGAAGGAAAGAAAAGGAAGAAAGAAAAAGAGAGAGAAAGAGGAAAAAGGAAAAAGAGAGAGAAAAAAAAAAACCCTGAAGCGTTCATTTGAAAAATGAGCAAATGACCTGAATAGAGATTTTTCAATAAAAGACATACAAATGGCCAACCGGTACATTAAAAATGCTCAATGTCATTGGGCATCAGAGAAATTCAAACTTCAATGAAGTATCATGTCTCCTTGTCAAATGGCTTTTATCAAAAAGACAGGCAATGACAAATGCTGGCAAAGATGTGAAGAAACAGGAACCCTTGTGCACTGTTGTGGAAATGTGAATTAGTGCAAACGCTAGGGAAAACCAGTATTACTTTTCCTCAAAAAGCTAAAAGTAGAACTACCATATGACCCAGCAATCCCATTGGTGGATGGATAGCCAAAGGAGGGGATTTCAGTATATCGAAAGGATATCCATACTCCCTTGTTCATTGTAGCACTACTCACAATAGCCAAGGTTTGGAATCAACCTAAATGTCCATGAATAGATGAATGCATAAATTGTGCCAAATATATACAACAAAATATTATATATAGCTTAAAAAAGCTATATATAATAGCTTGAAAACCTATGAAAATCCACTATTTGAAACAACCAGAATGTATCTGGAACACTTTATGTTTGGTGATGTTTTGAATACTGTGGCTTTGTCATGTATATTCAAATATGATAGTGTGATGTTTCCATCTCTGTTCTTTTTTGGCAAGATTGCTTCAGCTGTTTGGGGTCTTTTTTGATTCTATATAAATTTTAGCATTATTTCTGAAGAATTATATTGGAATTTTGGTAGGGAATGCATTGAATCTATATATCACTGGGGGTACTAAGGCAACGTAATGATATTAATTCTCCAGTCTATGTCTACCAGATACCTTTCTGTTTGTTTTTTCTTCAATTTAGTTCATTGATATTTTATAGTTTTCAGTATACAGATCTTGGTTATATGTACTCCTAAGTATATTCTGAATCTTTTATGCTATTTTAAATGGGATTGTTTTCTTAATTTCTTTTTCAGAGAGTTCATTGTTAATGTATAGAAGAACTAAAATATTTTGTAAGTTTATTTTGTATACTGCAAGTTTTCTGAATTTGCTAGTCAGCTCTAACAGTTTTTTGGTGGAATCTTTAGAACTTTTTTTATATTGCCATGTTATCAGCAACCAGATACAATTTCACTTTCCTTTTATATCTGGATGCATTTTGTTTCTTTTTCTCACCTAATTGTTCTTGCTGGAACTTTCAGTATTACATTAACTAGAAGTGTTGGGAATGGCATCCTTATCTAGTTTTTGAGCTAAGAGAAAAACTTCACGTTTTCACTATTGAGAATGATGTTTGCTGTGGGCTTGAGCCTTGACATGCTTTGACAAACCTGAGAGACTTGTCTCATTACTCTTTCTTAAGTGCACACAAAAAATAAATTTTGTGTTACAATATATTTATTTATCCATTACATCTTGTTAGGAAGAAACAATCAGTCCCTTGATCTCTAGTTTCTGGAATTTTCTTATTGGTCCCTTTGCAAATCAGAACACTTAAATTTCTTCCATCTTTATAACCTTTCTTACTATCAAGATATGAGAGTCACCATCACCAAGGGTATTTACTCCTGGAAGTAGCTCAGTACCTTGGAATGGCATTAAGGGAAGAATTGAGTTAAACTGAAACTCTGTCAAACAGAAAGTTTGTTACCATTGTTCCAACACTGTAGCTTCATCTTCACCTAAACATTCTTTTTTCAATTTTAATATGAGTCTCATTTATAGAAAACAGAAAAATAAAATAATAGGAATGGTTCCCTGCTTTCCATTTTTAAAAATTTTAACAATGTCTCTGCTTCAAATTTTATCAATGTTCCTTTCTTACTTTTGCCTCCTCCTCTAAGCATGACTGTGATGCTCTTTTTTTGTCTTTCATATGTTTTCATAAAACTCACTTATTTTGCCTATTAGCCTGTGCAGTTTGGACTGATCCAGAACTACAATAATAATCAGTAATGATTCTAAGTAATTGAAACCTTAGACATGACAAACTTTTCTTTCTTTCTTTCTTTTTCTTTTCTTTTTTTTTTTTTTTTGAGACAGAATCTCACTATGTTACCCTTGGTAGAGTCCTATGGCATCACAGCTCACAGCCACCTTGAACTCTTGAGCTTAAGCAATTCTCTTGCCTCAGCCTTCCGAGTAGTTGGGAATACAGGCACCCACCACAACGCCTGGCTATTTTTGGTTGCAGTTGTCATCGTTGTTTAGCAGGCCCAGTCCAGACTCGAATCTGCCAGCTTTGGTGCACTGGCTGGCGCCCTACTCGCTGAACTACAGACGCCAAACCAGACAAACCTTTGTTTTCAACTAAAACAACACTTGAGTAGAGCTGTGGAAAGCAAAGGAATTAAGCTATGATTAGTTTGTTATTTTAAATCAAGCTAATTATACAATATTAAAATTTTAACATTATGTATTTAGCTTATTGTATTGTACCTTCCTTGAATAATTTAAATGTCAATAGTTTACATTATAAAATATTCACTCATGAGTATGTTCTTTCTTCAATAGATTTGAGGGAAAAAGATTTAAAGCATTATCAGTGGAACTTGGAATATTAACATCCTCCATGGGAGAATTAAATGTTCTAGTAATATAAATTCAAGTTAGAATGGATCATGAAATTATCTAATCCAACATATACAATCTGAGGGAATAGAGGATAAAAACATGGTAAGATTTTTTTCAATTTCTACAATTAGTTAATGGTGGACCTGGCTCAAAAGCTTGTCATTTGACTATAAATGTGTCAATCTTTAGATTTTATTACATGACAATGATAACTCATTCTCCACAGAGCTCAGGGGTAAGCAAGTCTCTCCCAGTGGTTCTCAACCTTCCTAATGCCACAATGTATTTTCATTGTTAAAAAGGGGTTGCGGCCCACAGGTTGAGAACCACTGAGTAGTAGATGAATAACTACAGGCCCAGCCAAGAGAGAGAGCACTACTAAATTTAAGAAGCTGGGAGGAGGCAAGTAGGGGAAGAGGCTCACAAGGTCCCCTGGGTACAATGTAGAGATATACTGCACACCTCCTGAGTAAAAGACTCAACCACCACTTGGACTTTTCCTAACAAACACAAACAATGCAATCTAATAGATCTAATAGTAAAAATCCTTTTGTTAACCTGGAATTTAAAGGAAAAAAAAAAGAGCCAGATAGTAAATATTTTTTGGTTTCCAGGCCACATGAATTCTGTTAGAACTTTTCAGCTCTAAAGTTGTATTCATCAGACATTGCACCAAATGACTTCTTTGGTGCTTTGGACCCCTTCTTGCAAGAAAAAATAATTCATTTCTCAATAAGCTATGGAAAAAGCCTTTTATAATTTCAATGCTACTCTTCTCTAGGTTTGTTCGCTGCTGGTATAAACAAACTACTGTTAAATTGGCAAAACTATAAGCTATAGTTTAAGGCACATACTTTGATTAATTCTACTGTTTTTGTTTGAGATATAATAAGCTAAACTCTTGATTCAAGAGGGGACATTTCATATTT
Source organism: Galagoides demidoff (assembly GCA_963574575.1). NCBI lineage: Eukaryota > Metazoa > Chordata > Mammalia > Primates > Galagidae > Galagoides > Galagoides demidoff. Next base: position 9,782 of record CAUYQV010015653.1, on the reverse strand, counting down.
AAAGGCCTAATACCTAATATATTTAATATATTGTGGTATATAACTACAATAAACAAAACAAAACCATTCTAAGCACATTAAGTTATCTGTTTCATCAACCCGTATTGTCATAAAGAGCTGACTAATTGGGTATGGACTCTTAAAATTAAAATGAACAGTGGCTGGGATATTGTTTGACTAGTAAAATTATTTGTTGAATGATGAGAATATGATATTGAAAAGTCAAGTGAAACTAAATGAATATAGTAGAAATTTGGGAGCATATCACTTGTAAGTCTGGACTCTGTGCTTTAAGACTCCTGTAGTTAGTTGCAGAAGAGATGTAAATTATTATGTAGAGTAGTTTACATAATTAAAATATCTAAAATACTTGGTACATAGATGTTTTGGCTAGAAAATATGTCAGATCTTAATATTTCTTTTGTTTTTATCATTCCTATGAAAAGCTCCCAAAGATGCTTTTTATATGAACCCATCCCATTCTCATCCTTATCTCCAGATGGTTGATTATAAAATTTGCCATGCTTACTTTTTCTTTTTATTCTTTCTCATTCAGTGTATATTAAAATTTGGTGAAATCTGATTTAATATGAGTTCCTTCATAGAATTTCCTTTTTAGCTACAGACAATAATAATTAAGTAATGTGATATCAATCTGAGAATGACAACTGGAGTCTTTTGAGAACAGGCAGAGCATTCTGCTATTTATCTTAGAATGACCAGTCCACAAAAAGGTAGATAATGAAAAATGATGTAAATTTTGCTTTTTACCAATATTTTCCTTACCTCTTCATTGAGACATAATTGATATATGACAAACCAGTTACATAATTTATTGGCTTTGAGCTATATATACGTATATGAAACCAGGCCATAATTAAGATAATGAACATATTGATCATTTCTGAAATATTTCTTGTGGTATTGTGTAATCTATCTTTCCTGTCCTTTATTATTCCTCCCATATTCCACTTATAAGGTAACAGTGGTCTACTTTCCAGTGGTATTCTCTACAATTTTATATAAATGAAATCACTGTATTTAACTATCTATCTTTCACTCAATGTTAACTATCTCTAGACTATTCCTTGCTATTAGACATATAAATAGTTTATTTATATTGCTGAGTTGTATTTTATTTATTCATTTTTATTGTTGTTGCAGTTTTTGGCCAGGGCCGGGTTTGAACCCACCACCTCTGGCATATGGGGCCAGCACCCTACTCCTTGACCCACAGGCACCACCCAGAGTAGTATTTCATTTTATAGATAACCCACAATTTGTCCATTCACCTACTTAGGAGGATTTGGTTTTCTACATTTTGGCTATTACAAAAGAAACTACTATGAACATTTGTGCATAATTCTCTGTCTAGGTATTAATTTATATTTCTTGGATGAATGCCTAGAGTGCACTGGCTAGATTATATATTATATATTACAGAAATTTTGTCTTCACCCAATAAGTTTGACTTAAGCTACTCCATAAATAAACTACCAAGGAGTTCTAAGTCACCAATTTAAAATTTAAAATTGCACCATCTTTTTTTGATAGCAATATACCCAGTCATTCAGTATTCTCATCATATTATATGTGTATAAGCAAGTAAAGGCATTCAGGTGGAAAATACAGCCTGTAATAAATAGATATGTAACATATACTGTTAATTCAGGGCAATGGTGGGTATCATAAGAGCATAGTGAACAAGATTGGAATTGAGCAGAGATGAGCCTTAATTATGCTTTCAGAGAATTAAACTTTGTGTTTGATGTAAGTGGAATGCCCGGGTGATTTCTTTTATGTATAAAATGGATAGATCTCCCTTACTTTAAAACAAGAAAGGCATTACCACACACATGTGCTGTGATGGTGCCAAACAGTAATGTAGATATTGGTGTGAAGGCACTTTGGACATATCAATAACGTTTTCAGTCAACTGGCTTTGAATGAAGGAGATTACCCTAGATGAGAGGATAGGCCAGTTGAGGGTGATAAAAGCACAAAATTGTGGTTGCCTGGTAAAGAAGGAATTCTCCTCAAGACTATAATATGGAAATCCTACGTCCTCCTTTCTCAATTCCTCTCCCTATGTATGTTGTATATGTATACATCTCCCATTGCGTCTATTCTATAGAGAACTCAGATACTTATGTACACCTATGTATACATACACACACACATGAATGCACACAAAAATATACTGGGGTAGGAAATGGATGAGCTTCTTGTATCAACCTTCATAAAACATTAATACTATTCATTGAAGCTGGTGTGCTTGCTTGCCCACATGATGTAGGGTTACTGTTGTTTCCTCTTTACTTGAAAAATTCCAGTGTATGAGATAGAAAATCACAAACACATTCTCAAAAACTGAAGGATTTTTTTTTTCATTGTGAACTTTCTTTTTCAAACAGAAGAGCTTAAATGCTGAAAAATAAAATTAGCTTATCAGATTGAAACTATGGGTCTCGAAGGAGCCTTGTAAGATTTAAGTACTAAAAGTCATTTCCTTAAAGTAGAAACCCAATGATATAACTGCATTCAATTAATTTCTGAATTTGGTGAAACCTACATTATAGATAAGAAAAAGAAAGAAATATGCATATGGCTTAATTTAAAAATGTAAGCTTTTTAATTTGAGCTTTGACAATGAAGATATCTCTATTATACTTAGAAACAAGAGACAAAACAAAAAAAATATTGGATATTCAAGGCACAGAAGTTACAACTTAACTTTTAAATTATTTTTAATTACTATGTATACATTACAGTTACATGGAGAATTTATAGAGTTCATGCAATTTTTTATTCTGCTTACAAAGGCTCATTGATTATATCCACTCAACTGAATGAATCCAGAAGATAAAAATTTTATTTATAATGAGAAAACTTTAACAATTGAAGTGATCATTTCTACTATCTTAACATGTCTCACTATTTACTGTAGCTTAGTTAATTTGACAAAACCTGGTTTTAGTGGCTAAAATGATCAAACAAATAAAATTGTCTGTTGGGCAGTCATTTTCGACCTAGCTATAATCTTCATTATAAAATTTTAAAAATCTGTCTTTCAATACTTCAATTACAGGGGTGTGAGCTAGACTTACACTTATGTCTTATTTTGGCAAATTCCAAATCACAGAAACCTGCCTTGCAAACAAAGCAAAATACAAAAAGCAGTTTGTTAATGAACATTTTGTGTAAAGTATTTAAAATAATGAGTTTATATTTTTAAAAAGTAAATTTTATTTTGTTAAGAAAACACATTGTAATTTACTTAGGAATATGCTTATATTTATTAATCAGTATCTGTAATAGAAAAAAGATTATTAAAATTTACTGGGGACCAAGAATTATTCTATGTACTTTTCATATCAATGTAACACTAAGAATTCTTTCAGGTCAGCACTTTAATCACTCCTGCATTAGTGGTAAAGACACTGAGGTGGAAATTGGTAAAGCACATTCCACAATATCATGTAACCAGCAAATGATAGAGTTAGGCTTGGATCCCAGGCCCTCTGACAAACTCCTGAGTCCAGTTCTTAAGCACTACAGAGTATAAATTCTTCACTAGCTTAATGGTATGCATAAATTTAAAGATCACTGTCAGCTATCTAAATTTTAAATAAAAGCAAAATTAAGGTTTAACTAGTCATTATAAAATTTTAAAAATCTATCTTTGCATACTTCAATGGCATAAATTCCCTTTCTTCAAAATATTTTTAAAAATCTAATCATCGCAGCAGGATAGCAACAAACATATCATTACACTTGAACTAGAATGAATCATATCAACTATACTGTTTGTAAAATAAGTATAGTTATGCAATAAATGTTAAATGTTATTCTTTTAGTAATGACTTGTGTACCATTTCAGAGTATCTTCAGATTAGGCTGAGTGGATACACGAAGGCCTTAAATGAAAATTACTTATAGTATTCATGGATTCTCATTCACCCTCCCTCCATCAAACCAACCCCATGTATCGCAAGGGTACAAGTCAAATCTGTCAAGTATAGAACACAAGTGTCTTAACACAGTGATTAAGTGAATAAGGTGAAATCTATGTTGATCAGTTGAATGTAAGCACTTTGATTTGTACAAAGAATCAACATATGGAATCCCATGCAACACAAATGTGTACATGATCTATGTGTATATGACTTCATGAAAGGAAAAAAAAATAATAGTCATGGATTCTCTCTTCACAAATAAATTTCAGACCCTCTTTCAGACCTCCATCTCTCTTTGAGAGACAAACATTTATTTATTTTTTCTTCTTCCTTTCATCATGATTGAGAAAACTTAATCTTAGATATATTTAGTGTATGATCAACTTATGACTGAGTGGGTTTCCTTAACTTGAGAGGCACAAGGTTGACTTATGTCACATTGTGACTTGGATTCAAACTTACAAAGCTATCTTGATCATCTCCTTCATTTACAGTATAAAAATAAAAAGATGTCTTGAAAACAACTAAAATAACACTGTGGTAATCTAAAATCAAAGTAACATCAGATATAAGAACAGTGAACATTTTGTGTGTCTCATCCCACTTGAGACTTTCTTAGTAGCTTAAAAGATATTCTCCAGTAGGTGATAGTAAGAAATGCTTAAGAAATAGTACAAAGTTGTTTGTGGCAATTAATGACTGTTTCTGGGACAGGATAACAGCAAACATCTCAGAGTGATAAAACAATTTGTTTCTAATGAGAATCCAATTACTTCATGAAAATTATATATGGGTCTTGATAATACTTCAACTGAGTAAAATCCTTAGTACCTGCCACATGTCTACCATATCCCAGGCCCTTTGTAAATATACACTATTTCCTATAATCTTCACCTTTTCTATAGGTTAGGTGTAATTATTCCCATTTTGTAGAAGAAACTTGGATTGAGAAAGGCTAAATTAAAATTGCCTCCAATCTCAAATCAGAAGAGATAAACCTTATCAGTCTGGGAAGTGGACTGGAATGGAATGAAAATGCAAAAGATTGGCCACATGTCTGCATATGCTTAAGCTGTGCTTATATATTTTCAAGAGTGTTTCCTGCTAGGCAGTGGTTTCAGGCCAATTTATTCATCTCTTGCTCTTCAGATTCTTGATATTCTTTTATTCCTCTTTGCCTATTGCCTAAAGATGACCTACCTGGTTCACCTAAAAACACTTCCTACAGCCTACCATAGAACTAACTGCATAAAGGTATTCATTTAAAATTCTCTGATAATGATGACAAGGAAAGCTAGACGTTAGAGTTGCCAGCAGGAGGACAGAGTGGCAAGTGAGTCTATAACCTGAAGTTTGAATTAAGGAGATATTTACACAGGGGAAAGCCTTTCTGTCCTGTGCAAGCCTGAGTAGCGTCATGGTTTTCTCAATTTTATGAGTCCTTGAATACTGAAGAAATTGAAGCTGGAAGAAAACCTTGAGTTAATTTTGTCACCATATAGACCGAATTCTGCCCTCCCAACCTCACATGTGAAGCCCCTAAATCCCAATGAGACTATATTTTGAAATAGGGACTTTGAAGAGGTAATTAGTGTTATATGAAAGGTGCACTTATAAGAAAGAGAGGCCTGGGATGCACATATACAGAGCAAATGCTGTGTGAGGAAATAGTGAGGAGGTCGTCATCTGCAGGCCGGGAGACAGGCCCAGGAGAAACCTGCCCAGATGGCTCCTTTATCATAGACGTTCAGCCTCTATAGATCTGTGAGGGAAAAAAATAATAATTCTGTTGTTTAAGCCACCCAATCTATGGTATTTTGTTATGGAAGCTCTAGGAAACTCAAATGGTTGCTTCATATTTCACTAAAGTTAAAATCATGTCCTAAGTGAGAATAACTTTCAAAGCTAACAAAGACTCATCATGTAATATGTATTCAGTGCACTATATATCACACATCAGTTTGGGTCAATTGTAATAACTATGATTTTATTTTGACCTTTATAAGGCCTATATTTATTCAATTATTGAGGTAATTTATAAAATCCATTTCCCTTCAATTTAAATAAATTCATTGATTATTTTATTCAATAATGTTTGGTACATTTGAAGAATAGATAATGAGCAAAATAAACATAATATTTGTCCTTATAAACCTGAAAACCTAAGAAAACTTTTGTAAGCTGACCTGGATTCACATTACGTCACGTTTCTCCCTGTTCCCTGGTCTGTGATCTGTACTAAAGGGTGGGAGCCACTTAAACTGGTTTTCTCCAGTTATTTGCCATGGGTGGAAATTTATCCTGGTTTTGTTTTTCATGGGGGTACAGGTAAGTAGCATGAAAGAACAAGGAATGCTTGTATTGAAAAAGAATTAGCGAGAACTTGATTGAATACCCTGCCAGAGAGTAATGAATTTTCTACTGAACATGCTATATAATAGCAGAAAAATTGTAAGCAATTTTTCCACACCATCTTTTAATTTTAACTTCTGATTATGAAATACAAGAAATAATAGAAAAGTTTAAATAAAAGGGATATAATTTACCTGCAAGCACTCATTGATTTAACATTCATCTATCAAAAAATAGAATACTGTTAATGTCTTCTGCAATTTCCTTTTTTCAGGATTTCATGATAATCCCTTTAGAGATCCTCTTTTCCTAGGTATTTCATTTTCTTTTAAGCTACTGTGAAGGGAATTGTGTCTTTGATTAACTTCTCATCTTGGCTGTTGTTGGCATATACAACAATGTTGTTGACATTGCTTTTATACCCTGAGATGTTGCTGTACTTCTCAATCACTTCTAGGAGTCTTGTGGTTGAGTCTTTGGGATTCTCTAAGTATAAACTCATATTATCAGTGAAGAGGGGAGAGTTTCACGACCTCTGTCCCCATTCAGATGCCCTTTATATCCTTCTCTTTTGACTGCATTGGCTAGAACTTCCAGCTCAATGTTAAATAAAAGTGATGTTAGCAGACATCCTTGTCTGATTCCAGTTCTAAGTGGAAAAACATTCAATTTTACTCCATTCAGTATGGTATTAGCTATGAGTTTGTCATAGATGGCTTCAATGAGTTTAAGAAATGTGCCATCTATGCCTGTTTTCTTAGGTGTTCTTGTTAGAAAAGAATGCTGAATTTTGTCAAATGCTTTTTTTGCATCTATTGAGAAGATCATATGGTACTGCTTCAATTAATAAGGTGAATTACATCTATAGATTTGCACATGTTAAACCAGCCTTGCATCCCTGGGATAAAGCCTACTTGATCATGACCATAAATTTTTAATGTGTAGCTGCAATCTAGACACATTCATCGTAGTAAAGCATCACGAGAATGGAAAAATAAGAATCCAATGTGCTCAATTTTAATATGAAACCAGTACATGGTCTAAAACATGCCTATATAAGAGAAAAGCGCAAATCAACTCAAGGGAGTGAGTGGGAATGAGGGAGCAGGGAGATAGGAGGAGGGTTGGGGATGGGTGTGTTCAAACTTAGTGGGCACAATGTTAGGGTGTATGGCACATTTCTTGAGGGTAGGACGTAATTTTAAGAGGGGTTTACTTAACAATTGGAAAGAATGAAACCTAATTCATTGTACCCTAAATTAACCTAAAACAATAATAAAATAGAATACTGAATTTTTTCCCTCTAATTGGATAGTTTTTCCCTGGAAAAATAATCACTACTCTGATTATATGGTAATTGGGTTCTGTGGATTTCATTTTCTTTACAGTTTCACATATAACTTGCAGTACCATACACTTTAGTTTTGCTTATTTTTTGATTTTATGGAAAGAAAATCATACTATCTGAGTTCTTTATTGTCTAGTTTTATTCATTCAAAATTATAGTTTTGAGATTTTGCCAGGTTAATTTATGTATATTTCATTTATTTATTTGATTGTTATATGATGTTACGTGTTTATCCTATAGTTTGTGATTAATGGACATGGGAAATTTCTAATTTTAGAAAATATGAATACTTCTAATTGAGCATTCTTAACACATGTTTGTGTCACTTGGTGTCCATGTGCATTAATTTACTTAGGAACATAATTGATAAGTCATAAAATATTCATTGACTTTCTTAAAAGCCAGAATATTTTCTGCAGTGTTTGGACTTGGATACAGTAACACCACTGGTAGACCAGAGTTTAGTACCTCACATCCTTGGTATGGTCAGTCACCAAGTATTTTTTTTTCAGCCTGATGCACGTATATTATATCTAATTTTAGTTCTATTTTTTATTGCTTCGACTATTGATGACCAAATAACTTCTCATATGTTTACAGGTCATTTGCTAACTCTCTCTTTTGAAGTGTGTATTCAGAGGTTTTTTTTGACTCATGTTCTTTTTCATATGAATTTAAAGGCATTTTCTAAATATTAGCCATTTTTTAAGTATATTATAAATATATTCTCCCAGTTGTAACATGCTTTTACCACTTTTCTTTTTTTTTTTTTAATGGAATTCTTGAACAGCTGCCCAAACACTCTAAAGAATGTCTTTTAATAAATAGGATTTCTTCATTTTAATGTTGAGAACATTGAGCTGGCCTTGGGTAAAGTTGAGCCAGTTCAAGTTTGTGGGACAGAATAACAGAGAGGAGAATGTTTCTCAGCGAGGAAGAGTGTTGGTGGCTTTTGGGAAGTGTGATAAAAGCCTATGGCTGAAAATAGAGCAAGATACGCATCAAGAAATTTATCAGGGCTTAGAATAGAACCACCTAGAAAGAACAGACAGAACAATTCTTGGGGAAAAAAGATACGCATTAGCTTTTGTTCTCAGCAGCTAGAGAAGAAAAACATGACAGTGGACAAATTATTAAGATGGGCATTAAAGCATGTATAAGTAAACTTTTTCAGTAAATAGTCAGGTAGTAATTTTTTTTTTACTTGTCTTGGGTTGTATAGTCTTTATAGAAACTTTTCAATTCTAAATTGTAGCACAAAAGCAAACTTAGGCAACATGTAAATAAATGAGCATGGTAGTGGTGGTGGAGGTAGTGGCAGGGGTTCACAGGCTCTAGTAGGCCCAACTGGATCAAATGTTGCTCACAGTTTACCATACAAAGTTTAAAAGCAAGTCCTGAAATTAGCAAATTCACCAAGTAACTTAACTCGATCACAAAATAAAGCATAAGAATATTTAAAATAATGCAAATATATCCAGCAACTGAAACTGCCCTTTAAAAAATTAGAGTAGGGCCATAATTTGAGAACTTTGCATAATTCTAGAGTACAGGCATAGTTTAAAAATAGCCAGCCATGGTGGGAATGCAAATTAGTAATTTCTTTTTGGAAAGTCATCTGGAACACACTTAGAGAGCTAAAAATAGACCTGCCATTCGACCCTACAATTCCATTATTATGTATATACCCATAAGATAAAAAATCACATTTCAATAAAGATGTTTGTATCAGAATGTTTATTGCAGCCCAATTCATAATTGCCAGATCATGGAAGAAGCCCAAGTGTCCAGCGATCCACGAATGGATCAATAAACTGTGGTATATGTACACCATGGAATACTATGCATCCCTAAAGAAAAAAGGAGACTTTACCTCCTTCATGTTTACATGGATGGAACTGGAAAATGTGCTTCTTAGCAAAGTGTCTCAGGAATGGAAGAAAAAGTATCCAAAGTACACAGCCCTTTTATGAAACTAATCTATAGCTCTCAAGCAAAAGATACAACTTAATTCTAGCCCAAAATTATGGGGAGGGGGTGGGGAAGGGGAGGGGAGAAGGGTGGATGGGTGGTGGGAGGGTGATGGGAAAGATTACCTATATATCTGTCTAACAAGGGTACAAGTG
>CAUYQV010015652.1:0-17110 GCA_963574575.1 Galagoides demidoff | reverse complement strand
GAATCTTTCTATGAGTAGAGTATGAACGTTTTAACACAATAACTAAGAAAGTTACATGAAGGCTATGTTAACCAGTTTGATGGAAGTGTCTCGGATTGTGTGTGAAAACACCACACTGTACCCCAGAAGTGCATTAATGTACACAGTTACCATTCAATAAAAAAGAAAAAAATAATTGGAAAGAAAAAAAAAGAGATTCTGGAAGTGGAAAAGAACCTTTTCTTTTTAAAAGAGGGTCATGTAGTGCTGAGGATTCAGAAACTCTGGACTGGAGAGACACCGAGGGCTGAGCTAATGTCATACCTACTTGGTGAGAAGAGAGCCTGAAATTCTTTTGATTGTTCACTCAGTAATAATTGAGTACCACTGTGCCAAGGAAGCAAGGGTGAAAGAAAGGCCCTGAAGTGTACCTTGTAAGGGTCAAGAATTGGGATAGGTGGTGGGAATTTGGTAAGAAGACATTCCAGATATCCTTTTGGATATGAAATTGTATTTATACCAGGTTCCAAGAGTTCAGACCCACAGGTCAAAACCTGGATGCAATCCACAGCAATTACACATGTAATCTTTTTGGCTAGTGTTCTAAAAATAATTAAATGAGCCTTTGTTGAGACACCTACTCTTTATTTGGTCACAGTACCGAACTGTCCCCCCTTTATTGTCCTACACTTGGCTGCTTCCTGGTTGGGACAGGGGTTGATGCCTACACCATGAAGATAGGTGTGCTCCCTCTCCCAGATGTCCATCAGGGAACACAGGGACACAGTAAGCAAGGCTAAGGACTGTCTAGGTCCTCATAGAGTCACCATTTACCACTTACCTCCTTCCTTGATTTTAAGAGACAGAGACTGTCCTGAAACGATATGATCTTAATCAGGATAGTTTGCTTCTGTAGAGAAATAAAAGAAATAATCAGTGGCTACACAGTATAGTGATTTTTTTTTTATAAGTTATGAATAGAAGACAGATAAAAGTAAAATATGGCATTAAGGAACTGAAGTGACAGAGTAGATATGTGTCCACACGTATTCATCAGAAACCATAAAATCAAGGCAAACGACCCAGGAGCACTATGTCCCATGTACACAGCTACTGTGGTGACTATTCATGCAGACTTGGGCTTTGAAGAGCTATGAGGGGGACTTCTAGAGAACAATGGAAGGAGAGAGGCTATGCTTAGGTTTCATCTCAATTTTAATAGCATAATTTTTAGTAGATTATTGAAGTAGATCTTATTTGCTAAACTGTTTCAAACTCTAAGAACAAAACTGTTTCCCAATATTTTAATCTTTGGTTCAAAACAATATGGACATTTCACTACGATTGCAAAATTTAGCAGAACTTTAAAACTCAGATTTCTAAAACTTCATAATACTAACCTTCTTTCTTCCTTTCACTTCTCTCACATACTCTTTCTTCCTTTCATATTTGTTCTACTCTGTAGGACACAGTGCCAACTCGCAGGAATACAAAAATGAATCCAATGCAGGCATGCATTTAAATGATCCCAGCTCAGTTTTTAGGTAGAGATGGAGGAGAGGTTATAAAAAAGAAATGTGTCAAAGCCGTGTTAGATTCTCTCATGAAAGAGAGAGAGGCACCCACTGAACAGTCATGTTGTTTGTCTAAAACATCCTTGGAGACCTCATCTTACTGGACTGGACTAGACTCCATCATTGCTGGTCTCAGGGACAAGAAACTGCCACTGTCGCTCTACATGAAACACAATGGGAAGTGCTCTTAGGAGTGGAGATGTTCTCACCTGGCACACAGAGATACCAGCTTCTCTGGTCATTAGAAAGCATTATCTGAGGTCTTTGGCATCACACATGAGTCCAAAGGCATGCAATCATGAAGCTCAGAGAAAGTCCTAATGAGTACCTCAGTTCTAGTTATTATTCCAGAGTAACTTTTGAGAAAAGCTCCTGTCTTTTGCATCCAGTTCTCCTAGCACCATTTTTTCAATAGTGATTCTTTTCCTCATTGTATGTTTGTTTGTTATTGTTTTTTTTTTTGGTTTATCAAAGATTAGATGGCAAGTAGAGACTAGCTTCATTGTTTGGTTTTCTATTCTGTTCCATAAGTTTGTGTCTCTATTTTTGTGCCAAAATCATGCTGTTTTGATTACTGTAGATTTGTAATATAGCCTGAAGTCTGGGAGGGTGATGCCTCCAACTTTGTTTTTATTACTAAGAATAGCCTTAGCTATACAGGGTTTTTTCTGGTTCCATACAAAATGAAGTACTATTTTTTCCAGTTCTTTAAAATATGATTTTGGTATTTTAATGGGGATTGCATTGAATCTGTAGATTGCTTTGGGTAGAATAGACATTTTGACAATGTTGATTCTTCTCAGCCAAGAGCATGGTATGTTCTTCCATTTGTTAGTGTCTTCCATAATTTCTTTTCTTAGGGTTTCATAATTCTCTTTGACAAGATCTTTTATCTCTTTTGTTAGGTGTATTCCTAAGTAATTCATTTTCTTTGAACCTACTGTGAAGGCACTAGTGTCCTTGATTTGCTTCTCAACTTGGCTGATATTGGCATATGCAAAGGCTGCTGATTAGTGGACATTAATTTTATACCCTGAGATAAGCTCCTGGTATCAAATAAAGCCAAAGAAAACTATGCCTCTAATTATCCTTTCTAGTGATTTGTGTGGAGGAGATACGAAATCATTCCCAAATGATGAGACAAGGTGAGGCCTTGCCAAGTCTAGCTGCTTCAGAATTACAGTGAACTTATAGAAGACTTCAAGTCTAGAAATGCTTTCCCAGATCCTGCTCTGCAGGGAACTCTTCCACTGGTGTGAAGAGAATGTACAGGCTCTGGGGCCAGCTAGAGCTCTGTCTAGTGTCACCTCCTCCTGACAGACAGGTTTGGGAAGATTGCTTTTTCTCTCTGAAATGTAAGTGAATGATGTATGAAAAATGCATGGTCCTCTGCTTTCCAGAGTTTTTAAATGATTAAATTCTATATAAAATTCAATAGGTACTTATAGTACAGTGTATAACTTATTACTGAAAATTTTATCCTTGCCCTTAACATTTAATAAATTATGTTGTTCTAATAAAAAAAGAAATAAAAGGCATACTAAGTACAATTGTTATATCTATTTACATCTAGTTGTAGAAAAAATTAAAACACCCTTGTAGGGCTGCCCAATGTATGGAGTGTCAAAGATACCACCATTGTTCCAATTATTCCAATCTTAGAGGTATTGTAAACTAAAAATTCTTCTTACAAACCTTCCCACAACTCAATCTTTACATTCTTTGATTCATCAATTACTTTCCATCAGACTTGTCAGGAAGTAAAAACTTATTAAATATCCTCTTAGGTTTTCTCCATGGAACTCTGCAAATAAAAATGCAAAAGAGAGAATAACAGGAAGAATTTAGTTCACTAAATGGTAAGGTTAGAGGTTTACTCAGTACACCTAACAGTGGAGGAAAAGGAGAGGGGAGAAATTTATTCTGTGAGAAAAGCGAGTAGGTTTCTTTAGGAAAGACAAGTAAGTGGGTTTTTAGGAGAAGAAGGGGGAAGATAAAAAATTTTGTGATGATATGGTCACAAACTTTTAGATATTTATGCAAGTAGTAGTGGTCTTTCCCCCTAGTTCATGGCCATGAAACTTCCCCCAGAGAGATTTATGATAGGTTTATTATTAGTTTTCTTCCTGGCAGTAGATCTGCCCAAAGTGAGAATTTATGGCAGTGTCATTTCCCAGAAGTTGCTGGTTTTAGTCAGAAAAGAGAATTCTGAGGCTTCATTCAACATCTGTTGAAATTAGAAATATTGCCTGGTTGGTTCCCTCCATTGCCACCTCAGTACCCTAGCACTGCTTTTAAGAAGTCAGTTAAGATAACAGTCATTAACCCTGTCCAGATAAGCATTACTTATTTTTACAGGCTCTTCTGAGCTTGTAACTGTTTACCAAAATGGATTAGGCTTTTCTTGCAGTTCATCTAGAACAGGATTTCTGAAATCTAATTCCTGTTAATGAGAGAGGATACCCCAAAAGGGGGAGGTCTAGGAATACAGGCCTTCTCAAGGAGACCATGCCTGTATCCTCCACAAGAATACAGTCCTTTCTGTGGTGACTCAGCTCTTGGGAATTTGTAGACTTAATTTTCTGGAACTTAGAAATTTCCACTTCTGTGAAATCCTGTAGTTCTGTGGGGCTGGAACAGCATCATATACCGAGGGTGGCGGGTTCAAACCCGGCCCCGGCTGAACTGCAATCAAAAAATAGCTGGGTGTTGTGGCAGGCACCTATAGTCCCAGCTACTCAGGAAGCTGAGGTAAGAGAATCACTTAAGCCCAGGAGTTGAAGGTTGCTGTGAGCTGTGTGATGCACACTACCAAGGGCAACAAAGTGAGACTCTGTCTCTACAAAAAAAAAAAAAAAAAAAAAAAAAAATTGACCAAAGAGAAAGGTACCTATGAGTTGGACCTTTTTGACTGGAGATAAAAAGAGAAAGACTAAGCCAGTTAGTTGTAGAGCGTAGCCATTTGTAATTCTTCTTTGCTATAAGCTCCTGGCCGGTGAATAAAGCCCTTCCTCTTACAAACATGGTATTTGGGTACTCTTTCTCTCCGTTGGGCCTTGTCTTCCTGCAACATTAACCTTTGGGCAACATCCTGCAAGTGTGTTGGGTTACATAATGGCTCAAGATTTTTGTAATATTTAAAATAATCAATACAACCACATGTTAATTTCCCTTATTCATCATCAATATCAGCCTTTAGAAATGAGCCTCCATTTAGCTCCTTGCATGGAGTCCAGATAGAGAGACAGTCACTTAAACAACTATGATACAGAGTGTTGAGTGCAGAGTCATATCACCTCCTCAACACTCCTCATCTCTGTCCTCAGCCTTCTGGACCCTGCCCTTGTCCATTTTCTACACAGCAAACAGGGTTATCCTTTTAAGACTCAAGCCAGATTGTGTTACCTTTCAGCTCAAATCCTTAAATGATATCCCACTTCTTTCAGAACTAAATCCCAAATCATTACAATGGACTACAAATCTGGTAGCCCATTTCCTCTTTAATTCAGATCCTAGGACCTCTAGGGGAATTACAGCCCCACTGTCCAGAGATGTTCCCTGGGCCCCAGCTGCTCTGCCTTAGAGCCTTTCATTCATGGTCTTGTCAGCCTCTTTCCTTCCTTTGGGTCTCTGCTCCTGCAAATTGGCACAAGGGCTTGACCTAACCCTATTTTTTATTTTTTTTTTGAGACAGAGTCTCACTTTGTTGCCCTCAACAGAGTACATAGTTCACAACAACCTCAAACTCTTGTGCTCAAGCAATTCTCTTGCCTCAGCCTCCTGAGCAGCTGGAACTACACGGGTGCCCACCACAATACCCGGCTATTTCTAGAGAGAAGGTCTTGCTCTTGCTCAGGCTGGTCTCAAACCTGTGAGTTCAGGCAATCCACCTGCCTGGGCCTCCCAGAGTGCTAGGATTACAGGCGTGAGCCACTGTGCCCAGCCTGATGATACAGAATTCCACCACTCAGGGCTAGACAGGGAGCCTCCCATTCCCTAGGCCCAGGTGAGATCAGAGGCACAAGCAGACTGTGCTTCTTAGGGGGCACACTCTCTGGGCTCTGAGAAGATTATGCACAAAGCAGCCTGAGATGGTGTTTTGGGTGGTTCCACCTTGTGTAGGGGCACACACCCTAATCCTGTCTCAGAGACAAAGACTGTAAAGAACCTGATAACCTTGCCCTAGTGAAGGAGGAACTTTCATTCATTTTTTAATGCATTCATTAACTTTGAAAAGATGTTTTTCCATCTACCAACTCCTGGCCACATGTAATTAGACCTTATACCCCTAGATAAAGAGCCCACATAGAGACTCCCCAGTTAGTTCTTTCCACCTTCCAGAAGCTCTGGTCCTTTTTACTTCTTCTGCATTCCTTTCTAACTTCTAATAAAAATCCTGTCTTACCACTGATCCATGGTCCATGGGTTCATTCTTCGAATCCCTAAGACCAAAGACCTATCTGGTATCACTGATCCTCCTATTTTTAAAAATATATTTTATTTATTTATTTATTTTGAGATAGAATTTATGTCACCCTCGGTAGAGTGCTGTGACATCACAACTCACAGCAACCTCAAACTCTTGGGCTTAAGTGATTCTCTTGCCTCCGCCTCCCAAGTAGCTGGGACTACAGGTGCCCACCACAATGCCTGGCTACTTTTTGTTGCGGTTGTCATTGTTGTTTAGCAAGTGCAGGCTGGGTTTAAACCTGCCAGCCTTGGTGTATGTGGCTAGCGCTGTAACCACTGTCTTACAGGTGCTGAGCCTGACCCTCCCTTTTTTAATTACACTCAGCCTCGTGTCCTAAGTGCTTTACTCAATTTATTTTTCTTCTTGGAACTTACCACCATCTCACACACACACACACATCTATTTATTTATTTATTCTAGTCTGTCACTTCTCCCGACATGAGAGTCTACATGAGAGCCACTCTGCTTTTCTTTGCCACTGCTTTGTCTATTTTGTCCACTGCTGGATCCTCAATGCCCAAAATAGCACATCGAATAAATGAATACATGTTCATCATTCATATAGTTTGTGGAATTTTGCCAGGCAGTTGAAGGTCAAGCCCAGTCTCTCTTTGATTTTGCCTTCTTTAGCAACACAAAGGCCCAGTTTCTGTGTCCTCTTTCCTCAGGGGGAGCTGAGCAGGCAGAGCATGTTTGGTCCTACACTAGACAACTCATCAGAGCATTTCTGTTGTGATGTGCTTCCCAGCCCATTTCCCTCCTCCTTCCCACCTCCCCCCAGAGTTGACTCTGGAAACAAGGCAAGTCCCTCCTCCCCCCAGGGTGGCTGAGAACATGCTTCCCAGCCACGTTCCCAGGCTCCCTCTTTCCTCCTAGGGTTGACAAGAACAAGCTTCAGAACAAGGAAGAAAAGTCCCAAGTTTCATAAAACCCCCAAGTTCTCAGTAGATAAATAATGGAAAACTCACGGAGGCTTGCTCAGTAAATGAACAATGATAGAAAACTCACCAAGTCTTGATTAATTACTGTTGTATAACCATAATCATTGTGATATGAGATATCCATTGTCAACCAAAGCTGTATTAATCATTGTTACATTACTGTAACCATTGCTGTATCCATGACTACTCCAGCTGTAACCCCCCTTAACCAGCCACCTTTCGTTTCTGTAATATGCTTGCACAAAACCTATAAAAAGCAACCCACCCCACTACTTGGCTGCTGACTGCTTCTTGAAGCAGCAGCCCCTGTGGCAGGTAAAATAAATTACCAATTAATTACATCTAAGTGGGGGTCTGACTCTATCTTTTCAGGTCATAGGGGGTACCATATTTCTTCTAACCCCAAATTTACTATCCCTTACAGCTATTTTAGTAAGTACAGTATTCTACATCTTGTTACTTTTTCAGTGATATCTGATGTCCTTACAACATGTGCTCAAGGAAACTGGCTGGGTGCCCAGCCCCTCCCCCATTCTTCAACTGCCTGCAATCAGGGAGAGGCCTTAGGAGGTGGAAGGCAGGAGGGCCCACAAGCACAGGCAACTTCTAATTTTATACAAAAGTTAAAAATTTTAACCTGTGGCTCAAGTGGCAAAGGCGCCAGCCACATACACCTAAGATGGCAGGTTCGAATCCAGCCTGGGCCTGCCAAAACAACAATGATGGCTGCAACCAAAAAAAAAAAAAAAAAAAAAAAAAAGCCAGGCGCCTGTGGTCCCAGCTACTTGGGAGGCTGAGACAGGAGACTTGCTTGAGCCCAGGAGTTGGAGGTTGCTGTGAGCTGTGATGTCATAGCACTCTACCCAGGGAGATAGCTTGAGGGTCTGTCAAAAAAAAAAAATAAGAAAAAAAGTTACACAAATTACAGGAAGTTGAAATCAGCAAAACAGGGGTGGTGCCTGTGGCTCAAGGAGTAGGGCGCTGGCCCCATATACAAGGGGTGGTGAGTTCAAACCCGGCCCTGGCCAAAAAAAAAAAAAGCCTGCAAAAAAGAAATCAGCAAAACAATCTTCTAGTTGGAGACACAGAGACAGGAGTGGCCCTGGCCAAAAAACACAGAGACAGGAGAGAGTTTACATTTGTTGAAATATAACAGAAACATAATTTGCATACCAATAAATAGCGAACTTCTGCAAAGTTCTGTAAGGGCCAGATCAGCACCATTTTGTCATTTACTGCATAAGCTCTGTTAAACCGCAGGGCCACTCCCTGCTGCCTTCCCCCACACCTGCGTGCACAGCCATTAAGCCGCTGATTGAGACACCTTACGCAGACAGCTGCCATACCACCATAATAGGTAATGAGTTTCAATAGCTCCCATAATAGGTAATAGGTTTCTACTGGAATTCAGGTATTCTCCTTCAACTACCTAATTAGGCTACACCACCTCTAGCCCAGGTTAAGAAATCCCCACCCCCCCCACCTGTACCAATACAAAGCCTCCTTTACTAGTGAAATCACTAACCACCAATGAAAAGTGTACTCGTACCCTCCTACCCTTCTTGCTTTCTGTACTCCATAAAAACTTTCTCCATGTTGGGTTCGAGACTCTTCCTTGGTGTGTATGCCAGGAGAGTCCAGGCTCGGGCTTGGCCCAGGCCTGAAGGCTCATCTTTGGCTTGCATGCCAGGAGAGTCTGGGCTTCCGGGGCCTGAATAAAACTCACCTCTTGCTTCTTACATCGGAGTGTGTCTCGGACTGTTTGCTGGAGGTCACCTGGGAGAATTTTCGGGCCTAACAGTTCCACTTTAACCCATCAACAAGGGAACCAGTAGGATGACAAAGCTCTTTCAAGGAAGAATGCAGGCAACTGACATACATATGGCCAGTGGAAAAGGGGGAGGGGTGTAGAAAACTGGATGGTTCTAACCCTAGCAGGGTCATTTGCATTTTTACAGGACATTACTTACATTGTCAGTGGAAAAAAATTTTGCTCTTGTTAGGCCTAGGCTAAAATAGAAAAATACCAGTTAACTCCTGGCAAATTTCTGTGCTGCAAGCACTCTACAAAACAGAGTAAGTCTGGTTCACTCCCAACATAGATGGGAAAGTATTCACTAACTTCTTGCTTGACTAACTCCCCTGAGAAACGGACTGGTAAGTACCAACTATCCCTGGACTGACCTTGTCCTACCAGGTGGGGAAAATATTAAAACAAAGAGGTTATGACGCGTGGCTAACTAACCGCAAATCTCTGCTTCTCTACAATGCTTGCTTGCTACCCTACCAGAAGCACCTGGACAGCCTGCGTGCCAACCAGGATGCAGACCAAGCCTTAAAAACCTGACCCCTTAAGCACTCAAGGCTTCTTTGAGAAACTCCATGTTGGGACACTGAGGCAGTTGCCAGCCAGCTCTTCAATAAAAGGACTCTGCTATAAATTTGCCTTGTTTGGCAGTGTGGTCTTTGTGGAACTCCTGGGCACAACAGTCTCTCTCTAGCTGTCTCAAGCTTTCAACTTAGTTGTTCTAAAGTTAACTTTTTTAAAAAAAGATTTCTTAAATACTTCCTTTTTTTTTTTGAAACAAGAGTCTCAAGCTGTTGCCCTGGGTAGAGTGCCGTGGCATCACAGCTCACAGTAACCTCGACTCCTTAAGTGATTCTCTTGCCTCAGCTTTCCAAGTAGCTGGGACTACAGGCACCTGCCATAACACCTGGCTATTTTTTGGTTGCAATTGTTGTTATTTGGCAGGCCCAGGCTGGATTTGAACCTCCCAGCTCTGGTGTATGTGGCTAGCACCTTAGCCACTTGAGCTACAGCTACAGGCACCGAGCCTATAAAATACTTTCATAGTAAATAGCACTTCAAAGGTTGAGGGAGGTTTGGCAGGTGTGTCAGAGGGTTCCCTAGAATGACACCGAAGGTCACTGGCATCCTTTCTGCCTTGCCTGGCAAGCTCTGGTTGTAACAGGTACAGTTCAGTGGTGCATGTTCTATAGTCACCAATGAGTATGTGCTTTGAAGGCTGGGAAAGTGACCTTGCCTCAGGTGACATCTATTTCCCTGACCCACTTCCTTCCACTTCCAGTTAAGGTAGTTAATGTCCTTTATGCTCATCCATTATCCTCACACCCCCTGATCTCCCTACTCAGCCCTCTGCAGCATAGTTATTTAAATGACTCTCTCTCCCCTAGGTTCTCGGCTCAGTTTTCTCCTCCACCTATACATACCTGGCCCCCAGCTTGGGGTCCACCTCTTCTTTTAAGTTCAATAAATGCTTGTTGAAAACCCTTATGAACAAGGTGGGGTCTGAACAGTGCTGTGAAAAAATTAGTGACTTCAAGGAAGTGGGCGGTCAGCAGAGGTTAGGACACAAGCACATTCAGCAGCAGTTCTCTGCCTGACAGAAGGGTGAATTTCAAGGGGGTGGGGCAATTGTGGTGAAGTCCAAGTAGTGCCAGAACAGGAGGTGCTGGTATAAAAATACGGACGCTTAAGTGGGAGGTTAGGGTGTAGGAAGCCCTCTGGCATACTTAGGTATGCTTCCTCGCCCTTTGGCTGTCCTGTTACCTGTCCAAGAGGGTCAGGCCACCTGTCACTGTCAGGCAATATACAGAGATGGGGCTGGGTCCACCAAACTTTGTCAGAAGGCCAGCGATTCTGGAGAGCAGTGAGAGCAGCCTCCCTAAGACTGTTCTATTCTTCCATCACCCAAGTTAGTTTTAAATGTGATAGTTCACAGTAAAGACTACAATAACACTTCTCTTAAAAAAATTATCAGCACAACACAGTGACAGTCTATTACAACATTTCTAATCAAAAGTTATTTCCTAAACTATACAACATGGGCATCTTTAGGGCGGGAGTTAAATTTACAAAACAGTAAGAATGGGACACTGAAGCAAGAGACCAGCTGTGTCAAGTCCGCCTCAGCCTGACAGACTTTCTTATTCTTACTACCTGTGTTTTCACTTCTCATCACACCTAGGCAGCTTGCGTAGCCCCGGGGACCCCGCGCCTTTGAAGCCTGGTCTCCCTCACAGGCTGGGGCGTCCGACAGATCCTCCCCGCCTCGCGCCCTATCTTTGGAGCGCACCCCCAGCGCAGGTCTCTGGCAAGCGAACCCGGCCCCCAAGGCCGCGCAGCCGCGCCTCAGGCGTTCCCGGAGTCCCTGGCGCGCGCCGGCGGGACGTGTCGGACGCGCGCCCGGCGGAGGGCGGGGCGTGGCCACTGTGCGCTGTGCGTTCAAGATCCCTGCTGCCTCGCCTCATCCCCCAGAGCTCCTCTGCTCCGGCTCGAGCTAGCCTGCCGGCGCCTGCGACCTGACCCAGAGCGACCTGGAGGCGACGCGGACGAGCCATGAGTGGCCATCCGGGGAGGGCGGCGGCTCTGCTGCTCGGGCTGCTCCTGGAGGTAGGAGCCGGGCCGCGCCGCCCGAGACGCCCCTGGGTGTGCTGGAGTGGAGGGGCGCGGTTCCGGAGCGTCCCCGAGGCTCTTGTCGCGTTGCTGAGTGGTCGGGACCGCAGGCCGGCGGATCTGCGCGCGTCTGGGCTGGGCAGTGTGGGAACGCCAGTGCCGGGAGACCCCTGCGGTCCCTCCTGGTTCCAGTCCGTTCTGCCTTCTGTCCTCGCAGCCCTCCCCGAGTTCCCCCGGAGGGCTCGTTTCTCTCTCCTGCTCCTGCTCGAAGCATCCGGGAGTGACCTTTGCGCGCCGTGGGGCGTCCGCAGGCGGGGGCTAGGTGCAGGCAGAGGTGCGACGCGGGAGGGCGAGGGGCGGGGGTCCCGGGGTGCGGCGCAGGCGCGGAGAGTCCCGAGCGTCGAAGGTCAGGGTTGCCACGCGCGAGCGGGGAAAGCTTTGGGAATTGTCGTGGGACTGCCCGGGGAACAGCAGCAGGAGGAAATGACCCAGCTTGTTAAAATGACTGCCACCCTGGTGGGGACCGCGGCCGCTCTGGCCGGAAAGGGACGTCTTGTGATAGGGGCCGCCCCCTTCTGTCTCAGGCAGGTTCTCCAAAATGGGAGTAGAGAATTCCTAGGTATAGGGTGTGAATTAGGGCTTGGGCAATTGCCTTCTCAGTTTCTTTATTTTGAAGGAGGTCTGCATTAAATTAAACCACTTTAAAAACCATAAAAAGGTTTTAAATTAATGGAGTCAAAGCCAGTGGGTGACTTAGGTCTCATGGATCCTCTCGTTTTAGAAAGTTATAAACTCTTTCTCTTAACAGTTGAAGATGAGGGCTGGCAATGATGACCTGTACATCATTTTCTCATTTATTGTAAAGTAATTGTTGCAAAATGTTGGAGGAAAAAGTTTAGTTTTCCTGAGAAGGTTGATGGAAAATTTCTTCTTGCTCCAGACTCCGCCGCAGTCAAGACTCAAGACTTCCTGTTTTTTTCTCACACACATACCACCCCCCCCACCATGGTATTTATTGTTTTTGTGACTGCCTCTCCTCCCCTGCGTTCTTTCCATTTGTTTAGAATCTTAAGACCTTAGGAATCACATCCTCTCGGTGACTCACCTTAGAGAACAAAGGAGATGTGAGAGACTACTATTTACCAGAAAACAAGTGTGTGTGTACCGTGTACCTGAGACTGTCCTGTAATCCTTTCTTTTAAAAAAGAAGAAAAAAAAAAAACCCATGATGCTTGATGAAATTACCAAGTGCTGGTCCCTTTCGTTCTAGTCTGTGCCACCTATGTCTCCCAGGCCTTTAGTCTGTGTAGAACTGTGTCCTGTGTGTAGCCTAAAAAGCCTCCAGACTCATTTCTTTTCAAAATAGCTAATGTGTTGCATAGGAACTTATCATCTTTTTTTTTTTTTTTTTTTTGAGATGGAGCCTCAAGCTATCCCCCTGGGTAGAGTGCCATGGCATCACAGCTCATAGCAACCTCTAACTCCTGGGCTCAAGCGAGTCTCCTGCCGCCGCCTCCCAAGTAGCTGGGACCACAGGCGCCCGCCACAACGCCTGGCCATTTTTTGGTTGCAGCCATCATTGTTGTTTGGCGGGCCCAGGCTGGGGATTCCAACCCGCCACCTTAGGTGTACGTGGCTGGCGCCTTAGCCAATTGAGCCACAGGCGCCGAGCCTGAACTTACCATCTTAATAGGAGTTCAAATTATGTCTGAAAGATTGGAATGACCTTACAGGCAGAAGTATGATTAAACTAAAAACCTCAGTGACTAAGATGATGCTTTCACTAAGTGGGATATCTGGATAACTGGTAATTTTTGTTTTCAAGGGGATAATGTGGAGTTAGTCACTTTTACAATGTGAATAGTTAAGCTCTTTATCTGTGGTGAAGCAATGTCTCTCTGAAGAATTAAGGAGTTTTTTTTAAATAATTCAACATGTGGAATTTTATTTTATTTTTTTAATTTAAAAAACAATTTTTTTTTTTTTTTGAGACAGTCTCAAGTTGTTGCCCTAGGTAGAGTGCGTAGCATCATAGCTCCCAGCAACCTCGAACTCTTGGGCTCAAGTGATCCTCTTGCCTCATTTTTTTCTATTTTTAATAGAGACAGGGTCTCACTTTTGCTCAGGCTGGTCTCAAACTGGTGAGGTCAAGCAGTCCACCCTCCTAAGCCTCCCAAAGTGCTAGGATTACAGGGGTGAGCCACTATGCCAGGCTATGTGGAATTTCATACATGAGAT
This sequence comes from Galagoides demidoff, assembly GCA_963574575.1. Lineage (NCBI taxonomy): Eukaryota > Metazoa > Chordata > Mammalia > Primates > Galagidae > Galagoides > Galagoides demidoff. The sequence goes on along the minus strand of CAUYQV010015652.1, from coordinate 3,490 downwards.
TTATAGCTGACATTTTACATCTTGAATTGGTTGCCCTGATATAGTTTATCAGAATAACTGTGATGCTTTTGAAGTCCTGAATGGCACACACAGCCTGTGAAGAGGCCCAAGGTGTCTTAAAGTTGAGTGCATAAAAACAATTGTAGGGGCTATTGGATGACTCTAGCTTCTGCCTGCTGGCTGCAACCGGGGACGTTTTCTTTTGTGTCTTTGTTGTGCCTGAGCTGGTTTCAAAGTATAAATTTGCTGTGTAGTTCATCATAAAGCACCTGGAATTCGGGGGCGGGGGGGCCCTGTGGCAGTGGCTATCCATCCCTCCCATAGCACACTGTCCCTAGCCCCTTGGCACCACCAGGATCATGCCTGGGGGGTTTGCATGTTAGGTGAGAGAGTTTGGTCAGGAGGGAGTCTAAGCTTTGCTGTGAGACAGACTTTCCTCCCCTGCCTCTCCATCTCTTTCTAGAATTAACTTTACTGTCAGACATGAAACTGCATATTTAGTTTTGCATAGCAGACATTCATAGTGAGCTTACCCTATGGCAGGCAGTGGCACACTTTAGTAATTGATTGGGCAGTGCCCAGTCAATTGTGACTCAGTGAGTAGGGCGCCAGCCCCATATACCAAGGGTGGTGGGTTCAAACTCGAACCTGGCCCTGGCCAAACTGCAACAAAAAATAGCTGGGTGTTGTGACAGGCGCCTGTAGTCCCAGCTACTCTGGAGGCTGAGGCAAGACAATCGCTTAAGCCCAAGAGCCTGAGGTTGCTGTGAGCTGTGACGTCACAGCACTCTACTGAGGGTGACAGAGTGAGACTCTGTCTCAAAAATAAATAAATATCAATTGATTAGTCTTCCTTTAGCAAGTACTTTTATCCTCATTTTTTATTTCAAACGGGAGCTGTTCAATAAAGTGTTCCAAGTTTAACACCTGGCTCGTGAGGGCTGAGGTGTAAGCCCAGGCAGTCTTGATTCCAGCATGAACACGGGCGTGTACGGAGTGTGTAGGTTGTATGTGTCCCCCGGGGCAATGGTGTCCTTGGAGAAAAGTGTGTCTAGTTAAATAGATATGCCAGCAAACAGTCTTCAGAAGCTCAGTCACCTTTTCTAGAGGGACTGTGTTAGTCAGCGCAGGCACTGTTGACGGTTTGGACAGTGAAGCAGCTCCTTACCACAGGCGTCAGAAGGGCTGCAGGGGACCTGGTTGTTTGCTCAACTCAGGCAGGGCTTGAGAAGGAACAGAGGCCCACAGTGCCATCCTCCCTCATTTCACCTCAGTACACTTTCTTTTCTGTTAACTTCAGTGAGGGCCTTGAATTTATTCCCTGCCCCCAGACACTTTGTGGCTGTTGGTGAAGTCCCAGGGACAGGGCCATGAGTGTGGCAGATCCTACCAGGCAGGGGGCCAGAGGCCTAGATTCCCAAGGTTGGTAGAACCTCGAAGCCCTTTTTGGTTCACAGAATTCTAGGGTTCTATGCTCTGTTTTGCCATCTGGTCCTGAAAACAACCCTGCTAGGAAAAGGGAAGGTCCTTGGTTTGGCGCAGCTGAGGTGCTGGCCACATACAATGGAGCTGGCGGGTTTGAATCCAGCCCGGGGCCCCCCAGAATCAATGACAACTACAACCAAAAAATAGCCGGGCATTGTGGTGGGCACCTATGGTACCGGCTGCTTGGGAGGCTGAGGCAAGAGAATCACTTAAGCCCAGGAGTTTGAGGTTGCTGAGCTGTCACAGCACTCTACCCAGGGTGACATAGTAGGACTCTGTCTTAAAAAAAAAAAAAAAGAAAAAGAAAAAAAAAGGGAAGGTCCTGAGCTGCCTCACTTGGTTGTTGCCACATTTTAGAAACCAAAAAAAGGTTTTAAAATCTTGATTGCACTTTAGTTGGGGGCGGGGTATAATTAGGCCCTGCGCATATGCCCTTCCCTGGGGCTTTTCATCAGAGTATATTGTTTTCCAGATGTTGTCAATGCAGTCTCTTTATAGCTTTGGGCCTTGGCACTTTTAAAATACAGTCTTTTTTTTTGCAGTTTTTGCCCGGTTGGGTTTGAACCTACCACCTCCAGCATATGGGGCCAGCGCCCTACTCCTTTGAGCTACAGATGCCGCCCTGAAATACAGTCTTTGTTGGAAGAGCTCTACCCTTGCTTGAAATAGGCCCATGAGTTTGCAGTGTCTGATTTAGTCTAAAATTTACAATGCCAGTGCTGTAGGTTACTGAGGGTAGAGTTACTTTGTTGAAGGGACCAGCCCCATTGGCTTTCTGAGCCTTCCCAGGAACTGAAAACTGGGAGCTCTTAAACCAGGTTGTCTTTTGCTTTAGTGTCTGACAACAGAATAGCCCTTCATAGACTAGAAAAAGGAGAGATCAACCCTGAGAGTTGTTTGGAAAGTGAATATTATCTTTGAAACTAAGGAAAATAAGAGGATTGCTGAATGTTTTTCTGAAGTCATGTATGTTTTGACACCCAAGAGTCTTGAAATTAGAATCAAGTTATCTTTAAGAGTGTTTTTTGTCTTTTTAAAAAATTTTATTTATTTATTTATTTTATTATTATTTATTGTTGTGGTTCATTGAGGGCAAAGAATTAGGTTACACTGATTGTATTTGTTAGATAAAATCCCTCTTATACTCATGTCCCACCCCCAAGAGGTATGCCATACACTGGGACCTCCCCCTTTCCCCTCTCCCCACTTGCTCATTTCCTTACCCCCTTTGTATTAGCTCATCTACTGCCTTCACGTTAGAGTAGAGTACATTGGATTCTTGCTTCTGCATTCTTGTGATGCTTTACTAAGAAGAATGTGTTCCATCTCCATGCAGTTAATACAAAAGATGTAAATTCTCCATCTTTTTTAGTGATTGAATAGTATTCCATGGTATATATATTCCCCGGCTTATTAATCCATTCCTGGGTTGGTAGGCACTTAAGCTGTTTGGACATTTTGGTGATTATAAATTGAGCTGTGATAAACATTCTAGTGCAAATGTTCTTATGATAAAAGGATTTTTTTTTTTTTTTATACTTCTGGGTAGATGCCTAGTTATAGGATTGCAGGATCAAATGGGAGGTCTAGTTTGAGTTCTTTCAGGAATCTCCATACTTCCTTTCAAAAGGTTGTATTAGTTTGCGGTCCCACCAGAAATGTAAAAGTGTTCCCTTCTCTCCACATCCATGCCAGCTAGCATCTACAGTTTTGGGATTTTGTGATGTGGGCTAATCTTACTGGAATTAGTTGCTATCTCAGGGTGGTTTTGATTTGCATTTCTCTGGTGATTAGGGACAATGAGCATTTTTTCATATGTTTGTTAGCCATTCGTCTGTCTTACCTAGAGAAGTTTCTATTCATGTCTCTTGCCCAGTGATATATGGGATTGTTGGGTCTTTTTTGTTGTTGATTAATTTGAGTTCTATAGATCCTAATTATCAAGTTTTTGTTCAATTCATAATATGCAATTATTGTCTCATTCTGAAGGTTGTGTGCTTTGGTT
>CAUYQV010015650.1:0-18681 GCA_963574575.1 Galagoides demidoff | reverse complement strand
TATTTTTCATAGCTGTGTTAACTTACCCGCCACCAGCAATATGCGAGAGTCCCCTTTCTCCACCGTCTTGCCAGCCCTTGTTACTATGCATCTTTTCTGATAACAGCCATTCTGACAGGTGGGCAGTCGTGAGACCTATCTTTCCTGAGCAACAGTCCAGTCAGCTGGGTTTAAAGCTCCCACAAGCCCTTCATATCCATGCTGTGTTGCAAAAACCAGGTATTATGGTGCAGATCCAGGACCTGAAGAGTCCAAATGCAGGAACACAGATGTGCAGGATACCCTTTTGAGATATTTTCCATTTTCTCTTTCTGCAGTTGGTCAGGGAGAGGACCCTGGGTTCCCTTGCCATATGGGAAGGTACAAAATGCTGTCTGAGACAGCATTTCCTGGGTTTTATTTCTAAGAGGCAAAATACAAGCAAAAGGAAAGAGTTTGAGGAGGGAGAGATTTTAACTGGGAAGATATTTTCAGATTTGTGTGGTGGGGGGCAGTGGGGGAGAAAGATGGGTTTTGGTTCTCTCCTGGCTTCCTCTGGAGGACACAGCAGGAGATGAAGGAACCAGTGTAGACCAGAGGCTCGTCAGGGCCTGGTGCTCAGCAGAGGCTGCTGAGCTCTTAGAGGCAGGCACAGGTGTCTCCACGCCACCAGCTGTCTCAGAAAACAGCATAGCAGAAGGCCTCAGCACCAGCCCAGTGCTTAAATTACCTTCCAGAAAAGAAGCTAGAGGTTGAAATTATTTTGTGTGATTAAACAATTAAAAAAGGAAGTCTTGGAAACTAAGTTCAAAGTTTATGGGAAATAAAGAAAAGGACTGAAATTCATATTTACAATTCAGTCCTGCTGTCGGCCTCTTTGGAAGCAAGATTTTCTAGAGCCTTGGGGATGGGGAAGAAAGCAAAATTCCAGAACAGATTTTTGTGACTGTTCCTTTTCAGAATTCTAATTTTCTAATTTTGTACTGAAACAAATTCAGGCTGGATCTATGTGCATCCGTATCCGTCACTCATTTGTAAACATTCCAAACAGTTCAGGTGCCCCAGAAGATACTACAGCATCACTCAGCTGGTTATCTGAGAACACATACATGCCAGGTTTGAAATGTCCAGATAACCTTCTAGCTACAGTTCAGTTTCCCCCTTTACTAAAGAAATGTTCAAATCAGGATCTGTGTATACAGTATTTATGCAAAGATCTTCATGTATGTAAAATTCCAGGGATGGTGACATCGTACAGAACAAGCATAATTAGCAAAACCAGCATGATTCTTCTGTTTAAAGCACATCCCTCAGGTGTGATCTGAGCTTGTAAAACAACCTCACTATACTTTCTTCCAGGAGACAACATGTCAAACCTTAAATATAGCTGCAAATGTAGTTTGGAAAAAAATTCAGCCCTGCAAAGAGGACAAGTTACATTCAGTAGTGTTGGAAATAAATGGTGAGGTTTTAGAGATTTGAAAAAAATTTACGCTGTTTTCTTTGTCTAGTGTGCTGGCTGCATGTGCCTCGTACCCCTGTTTTCAAGCTATTTAATTTCCAATCTGACTGAAAGTAGCTTTATTTTATCTTAAAAACATTATAATCTAAAAAAAAAGGCAAGAGGAATTCAGCTAAAAAAAAAAAAATAATCAAAGCCATTCATAGCTCCTGTGCCCAGACTAAGATATATTTATGGAACAGTCTTTTTTTTCTTCTAGAAGTCCAATGTGTAAATTAAGTTGCACCAAGGCAAGTCAAATTATTCCCTGGCCATTTGTAGCATGCAGCGTTTTATGTGACTTTTTACCCTCTTATTCAATGAAACAATACCCACTTGTCTAGCGGCCAGACGACGTGGTGATGAAGTGGTGATTCACACTCATCTGTAGGATGCCAAGGACTATGCCTCCTTGAGGAAACACACTCACCATGTGTAATGAGAACTCTCTGGGTTTCCTGAAGTGACTCAACATTAAATTGGATCCAGCGTTAATCCAGTGTCCACAGACGTGAGCAATCACAGGCGGGGTGCTGGGAACACCGTTTGCCCTGGTGTGACTCCCACTCACTCATCACAAGTTTAGGGACACACCCTTGTTGTCCTGAGGTAGAACGCTGTCACTCAAGAATCTGGCCTCTTATAAATATAAAATAATCAAGGATTTTTGAGAAAAGGGCAGCCAACTGTGGTTTTGTGACAGAAACCTCCCATAGATCCTTTGCCTTACATTATGCAGGTTTTAGCTTGAGAGGGACATTAGGCCCTGGTCTGCATTAGAAAAGAAACTTATAGAAGTGCACCACACACCAGGTGTCGTGTCACCAGAAGTTGCTGCTTCTGGACTCAGGCAGGGGAGTAAATCTGATGCCGTTGGCATAGGGAGCCATGGCGGGTTGTTGAGGGAGGAAGTAAGAATCTGACTAAAAATTCAAGTTCTTCTAAGTTGAATAAATGCTACTGCTTAGAGAAATCCAGCTGCTTTGTCCTTTGGAGACAGAGACCAAAAACACACTTTCTTAGAATATAAGAATAAAGTTTTGAGACTGGGAATGGGGGTTGGGGGGGAAAGGAGTGGCTGCCAGAGTGTGGTGGGGGGCGTGGCTGCAGGAGGGAAGGGGTCTGTGTACAGCTTGAACCCAGTCCTTTAAAAATTAAGGCCATCTGGACACAGGGAGAAGGCCGGCAATCACCAGAGAGCTTGAATCTATTACCCACAGTATCTAAGCCCTTTAATCACAACGTGGTTGGAAGGTTGGAATTTCAACCTAATTTATAAAAGTAACACAGCAAGGTTCCACCTAAACTAAAAGTTGGGGGGGAAAGGCTGGAATGTGCATCTTGAGGCCAGTCAAGGGGACTGTGGGGCAAGTGAGTGGCAGGCCCCTTCCCAGCAGAAAGCCCCTCTCAAAGCTCCAGTTCCAAGACGCTACCCAATTCACTTTAACATGTATTCTTTGCCTGGAATTAATAAGAAATATGTGTATTCTTTCTTTGTAACCATGAATGCAATGCCTTCTGTTTATAAGATTCCTCTCCTGTGATAATTTTAATGATGTCCCCGTAAGAACAGATTCTCAAAGTGTGGTCCCTATACCGGCCACAGGGTCTCTGGGAGCACATTAGAGACATAGTCTCAGGGCTCAGGCCCACCCCAGACTCCCTGCATCAGAGACTCTGGGGAGCGGCCGGCTGCCTGTGCTTTCACAAGCCCTCCGGGACGTTCTGAGGCAGCCCCAAGTTCCAGAACTTCTGCTGTTTAAAACCATTAGGGTCATTAGCTGTGACCTGAACTCTGATGTATGAGAAGAGCAAACCGGTCAAAGAGGAAACCATTCCGATCGCCTTTAAAATTATCAAAGCAGAGACATCAAAGGTGGTCACAAGCACCTTCCAGTGAGTCGATTTATATTATGATCAATAGGAGGAGGAGGCAAAGTGATATTTTAATGACTATTGGCCCCTTTTCAATGTAATCGGTGTGCTGTTTAATTTTTTTACATTGATTACATTTTTACATTTTATTACATTTATTGAATTTATTTTAAAAAAATATTTGTATAGATCATTTAATTTTGAATCACTCCCTTCTTAGTGAAGGCCCTGGAAATGGCCCTTCCCTGACCCAGTGGTTGTGGCCAAGGGGATGGAACGGCTTGACTGGTCAACTTGAAAATACATTCCAGCCTCCCCTGGTGAGAGCACCAGCACAGCCTCACACCACGTCCCCATCAGATGGGTCAGGAGAGATGTGATTCTTTTTCCAAAAGTTTGTTGAGCAAGTAACATGTGTCCACTCTAGGGAAGGTGATTCCCCTAAGATCTGTGAAAACAATGTAAGCATGGGATTGAGAGTGACCCTCTTTCCAGCTACGCAGAACGATCTTAACTCAGAGTAAAGACACCCAGAAAAAAAGAGAAAGAGAGAGAGGGAGACCTGAAAGCATTGTTTGAACTCCCAGAACCAACCATATGTGAAGCCAAATTAATCCCAGGACTTTCCAGTTACATAAACCAATAAATTCCCTTTTGGCCTGAGTTAGTTTGAGTTGGATTTCTGTCCTTTAAGACCAAAGGACCCTGACTAATACAATCTCTAAAATAATTCACAGCTTTGTGTGAGTTGCAGATGTTCTAATAAACACCTTCAAGAGGAGACATAAAAAAAAAAAAAAGAGCACGCTAGACTGGCTGTCAAAAGATCAGAAATAAGGCTACACCACCAGCAGTTAAAGAAACCTTGGGCACGTTCTGAAGTCTTGAGCTTCCCTTTACCTAAAGGTTACAGAAAAAACTGGCTTAGATCTATTCAAGAAACAAGTGTTTTAGAACTGGGAGACACCTGGAGAACCTTCTGTTCAAATCTCTGTTTCAGAAATGAGAAACCCCAGCACAGGGAGGGGGTCACCTGGGATCCACCCCGGGAGCTCAAACACACCCCGATCCTGTGTCAGCACTCTGTAGCCACCCCACCCCACCTCACAGGACTCTCTGAAGGTGCATTGAGCTTATCTTTGTTATCTTTATACACTACATCTATTGGGTTAATTTGGATTACAAATAACTCAAATGATTTCTAAATTAAGAGATTTATCGTTCACATATCAAGAAGCCCAGTGAAGGGCTGGTTTCCCTTTGGGTGGGTCCAGAGGTCCACAGCATCATTAAAAACCCAGCTTCTTTGCACGGTTCCTCTCTGCCCTTCTCAGCATGTCGACTTTGGTAGCCAAGTTCATTTCCTTACAGTCACAAGACAGGAACCGTAACACACACAAGACCTCACAGAAGTACAAAAGCCAGAAGGGGAAAAAAAACTTTTTCTTATAAACTACATGTATTGCAATATACTGGATAGAACTCTGAAAAAGAAAAAAGACACTAGGGAAAAACTCATGACTACTGAATAAAATACGGGCTTTAGTTAATAATAACCCGTAAATGTTGTCAATTAATTGGATCAAATGTCCCAAAGTGAAACTCAGTATGGGGTATGTAGAAACTACTTACACTACCTTTGCAGATTTTTCTGTAAATCTAAAATTGGTCTAAGATTTAAAGTATATTTTAAAACAAAACAAAATAATGGGCCTTTGTTTGAGCCTGAAATAAGTAGAGTTCACTCATTTTCCTCACTGAAAAATCTTTCTTCAAAAGTTGCTGCTGTAAATGTCTGTGCGCGTGAAGACCCCTCAACTGACCTGCTGGTAAACGGAAGTATTTCCTGACTCACCATTGCCATGTGCTCAGGGAATCTAAGCAACTGTCAATTCAATTGAGCTACCATCAAAAGACTGTCCCCTAGTGTACAGCACAGCAGCTTACAGAGAACGGCCTCTCCTGCTTAAATGGGAGCTTCAGGCTGCGCCTCCCAGCTCAAAGCCACGTGCAATGCACCACAGTTATTCTCGTGTCCTACGGAGTCTTGCAGGGAAAGGATGAATTACAGACACCAACTTACCCAGCACAGAGGAACAGCAGGGCCTGCACCACCTCACTGCACCCATCTCCAAAACATGGATGTGATCACGCACTGCACACATAAGGACCCGTACACAACACACACGTGTACACGCTGCACACTTAAGTACACATACACGACACACACGTGTACATACTACACACTTAAGTACACGTACACAACATACATGTGTGCACACTGCACACATGTACATGCTGCACAATTAAGTACACATACATGACACACATGTGTACACACTGCATACTTAAGTACACATACATGACACACACGTGTACACACTGCAAACATGTACACGCTGCACACTTAAGTACTCATACACAAAACACACACCACGCACAACACACCTGTGTGCACAGACTCTGTGTGTGAGGTGTCCCGGTGCTGTGGTCAGTGGTGTAGACGCTCTTCCCGCTGTGTGCCCAGGAGCATGGTCAGTGAGGACCCTCCCCCCACCCTCAGCAAAAAGAGCACACACGATGCTGAGCAGCCTGGCACCAAACCCCTTCACATTTTTAAGAAAGAATATATTGAAAGACCTCAATGCCTAAATTTCTAATTCGTAGACAGCCACTGAGATGTCCTCTTGCTCTTTCACTGGGGAAATGCCTGGCTGTGGAGATCATCTGGACAATTCTCAATGCGTTTCTTTTCCCCTTTTGTCTTCCTAAGGATTTTAGGAAGATAAAGTCTAACAACCCTTTGAAGGTGAAAGTTTGCATTATTTTGTTTAAATAGAGACTATTATGAAAAGAAAGTTATATGAGGTGTTTTTGTGCGTTGTATATGTGTGTGTTGTGTATGTTGTGTGTGTTTTGTGTACATGTGTGTGTTGTGTATGTTGTGTGTGTGTACATATGTATGTTGTTTGTGTTAAACTCTGAGCCCCGTCCGAATCGGGGATAAACCGGTGTCAAGGCACTTGGAGTTTTGTGTGCAGGAAGGTGCCCATCTGAGAGAACAGAGGTGACTAAGACTCACATTTAAATGTAATAAGGGACAAGACCCAGGGATCCCAAGGGTGTTTGCTCCCTATACAATGACATCCACATAGGAGCATGAGAATGTTCTCAGGTAAGTGCAATTAATTGGACTAAACATTTGACCTGCTTCTCCAGAGAAAACAAATATAAACACACCCTTAGTAAAATCCAAATGTAGAACCACTATTTTAGGAGTTATTCATATTAAGGAAGGCTACTTCACCAAAACCCTTTTTTAATGACTAATTAAATAACTAATCAGGGTCTAAATGTTGGGAGACTCTGCCTATGGAGATGTAATCATATATGAAAGTGATAATTGTTGAAATGATGGCAAAAGTAAAAAGTAGGTATATCTCAGTTTTAAAAAAAAATCATAAATTCTCTAAAACTTCCAAAGCACATAAGTTCTATAAAAAGGGTAGCACAGCTATAAAGGTTGAGGCCCAGGAAATAAATCACTAAAACAGCCTGAGCAGCGTAGATGAGGCGGAAGGGTTGAACTTGACACAGACACGTTCACCTCAGGGGGTGCTGGTTTAAGTGGCTCCTGGAGCTTAGGGATGGAGCAAGGGGGAATGGAAGGCCCAGCCACAGTCCAGAGTGTGACTGACAGGGCCTTAAAGAATTGTTTGGCCAGCAGTACATGCTGCCATTGTTCCATTTGTGCACATTGATGGGGCACAGGTGCAACTTTGTTACATGCATAGATTGGATGGTGGTCAAGTCAGGGCTTTAACTATCCACCACCAGAGTAAGATAGATCATACTCAGAGTGTCACTTCTCATCATCACCAGAGTAAGACAGAGCACACTCAGAGAGTCACTTCTCATCATCACCAGAGTAAGACAGATCACACTCAGGGTGTCACTTCTCATCATCCTCCCCTCCCACTCCTCACCCTCCTAAGTATATGTTATCTCCTGCTCCTCTCTCTACATCAATGCACACATGTTTTAGGAACCACTTATAAGTGAGAACATGCAATATTTGACTTTCCGTGTCTGGCTTGTGTTGCTTAAGATAATGACCTCCAGTTCCATCTATGTTGTTGCAAAAGATACAATTTCATTCTTTTTCACGATGGAATAGTATTCCATGATGTATATATACTACATTTTCTTTATCCATTGATGGACACTGAGATTGATTCCATTTCTTTGCTATTGCAAATCGGCATCGGTAAACAGACAAGTGTGGGTATCATGTCATCGCTATGATGACTTCTTTCCTCTGGGTAGATGCCCAAATCTACTGGACTGCTAGATCGCATAGTAGTTATGGGTTCAGTTCTTTGAGAAATCTCCATTACTGTTTTCCATAGAGGTTGTGCTAATTTACATTCCCACCAACAGAGTGCAAGATTCCCTTTCCAATCTGCATTTTTCACAAAAAAGCATGTTGGTTTTTTGTCTTTTAAGTAATAGCATCTTGACAGAAATAAGAACAGCATCTTGTTGTGGCTTCCATTTGTTTTTCTCTGGCGATTAGTGATGTTGAGCACTTTTTCAGATACTTGTTTGGTCATCTGTATGTCTTCTTTAGAAAAACATCTATTCTATCCTTTGCCCACTTCTTAGTGGGTTTGTTTGTTTTTGTTATTGAATTGTGCAAGTTATTTGTCTATTCTGGATAGTGGTGCCCTGTTGGGTGAATAGTTTGCAAATTTTTTCTCACATTCTGCAGGTTGTCTATTTGCTCTGTTGATTTTTTTGTTTTTCAGAATAGAAAAGTGTAAGTTTATTTTATATTTGAGAAAGGAAAGAGAGTAGGGGGAAGAGATGAGAAAGAGAGAGAGAAGGGGACAGAGAGCAGGGGTCAGAGAGGAGAAGATGGGGAAGAAGGGAACGGGCAGAGGAGGCCGGGTGTGGATTTTTCTCTCACTATTCAGAAGCTTTGTAGTTTAAGTTGTCTTTTTTTGTTTTAGTTGTCTGATGATCACAGAACCCCCTGTACCTGTATATCTAAAACTCTTGCTAGGTTTGGGACTTTCCCAATTTATTTCCTAAAGTAGGTTTTCTAAACCTTTTGATTTCTCTCCACCCTCGAGAACACTGATAATTTATAAATTCAGGTGCTTTATGTAGTTCCAAAGATCTCAAAGCCTCTGTTCATTTCTTTTTAATTCTTTTTTCTTTACTTTTATTTGACTAGATTATTTCAAGGACCTATTCCTGGTTCTGAAGTTCTTTCTTCTGCTCAGTCTAGTCTGTTGACGAAGGTTTTGAATGTATCTTCTATTTCCTTCAGTGAATTTTCCAGCTTCAGAATTCCTGGGTTTTTTCTCTATTTATATCTCTCTATTTCCCATTTATATCCTAAATTGATTATATTGCTTTTCAGAGTCCTCTTGTGCTCACCAAGCTTGTTTAAAATTGATATTTTCAGTTTTCATTGGGAATTTTGTGAGCTCCTTTATCACTGGGATCTGTTACTGGGAATTGCTGTGTTCCTGTAATAGTATAATATTTCTTTGCTTTTTCATATTTCCTGTGTCCATACATTGATATGTGCACTGGTGTAACAGTCGCTTTTTCTAATTTTTTGAAAATGCTTTCATGGGGGGGAGTTTTTTCCTGGAGGTGTCTGTATGTTGTTGGTTGATCAGGACAGCTTTGACTGTGGTGCCTGCGGTCGTGTGACCTCTGTATGGCTTCCTCATCAGCACACAGGGCTCACAGCATCTGTGATTTCCTTGAGGGTTTAGGGTACAGTTATTAGTGGAGGCTGTAGTCAAATTCTGCTGGAGTTGAGGTGAGGGGTGACCAGTCTTCGATTTCCAGGGGTAGCAGTGGTGGCTAAAGCGTCTGTTCTTAGCTCCCCATATTCTGGAACCAGTGTTTGAGGGTGGCCTGGTTCTCAGGCCCCAGCGTGGCTTTCTGAACATTGGTAGTGGCAGTGGTGGGCTGGGCACAGGGGTGGCTCTTGGGCCCCTGGGTAGCTGGTGTGAGGTGGGTGATCACAGCAGTGATCACAGCAGTGGTGAAATAATGCATGGAAGCCCAAACAGTCCATAGTGGTGTTGGTTGGGGCTGTGACTAGTCCCCCAGCCTGCTGGTAGTGGGTTCAGGTGAGTATCAGCTGTGGGTTATCTGTAAGTTGGGTGGGCCCAACCTCAGACCTTGATGGGAGTGATTAAGAGCCAAGACAGGCCGGCTGTGCTGGGCAATTTCTGGGCTCCTGGATGATGCCCCTGAGTACTGGGGTATAGGCTGAGACTGCTGACTTGTCCTCCTCTGTTAGTGCCCTTGGTGCTGGTTGTGACAGGCTGAGGTGAGGTGGTCCCCAGGCCACTGGCAGAAGGCTCGGTACTGGTTGTGATGGCCATGCTGTGAGCCTTCCTTAAGGAGAGGCGGCCCCTCTCAGCTGGAGCAGCATGGCCGGGGGACTATGGAGAGTGTGGCCAAGCGAGATTTGTCTAGGGTGGATGAGAGTGCCTGGGCTCCCCTCTTTCTGCCTGGGAGTGGTGTCAGTGGCAGCAGCTGCTTCAGTTTGGCCTCAGGGCAGGATGTAGACCCAGCGGCTGTGCTCTTAGAGTGATGCCAAGCTGAAGCTGCTCTGGGCTCCCCGGCCCTTGAGTTTTCACATGGTTCCCTTTCTGGAACATCTCTGCATGGGCTCTAGGTGCTCCCTATGTTAGACCTGAGGCCCAGAGCCTTAGGGGTCCTCCTGTGGCTGAGATCGGAAGCCAGTGCCAGGAGTATGGGGCCCGAGGCCTTCCCCCCACCCCCGGGCCTTCTCCCCACTCTCAGCTGGTCCCTGGCTGAGCAAGCGGCTTTGCTCCCTTCTTCTTACTCCTCCTGGTACCTCCCATAACTTCTCTGTTGAATCCCGGGCTTCCCTCGTAGAGAGTCTCCTTGAAGTCTGAATATCTATTTATTATTCTGGTTCCTCTCTGCAGCGAAGTTGCTGACCAGAGGCATCTAGTCAGCCGTCTTGACCTTTCTTGGTTTATGCATAATTGAATAATTATGTTCTGGGAGATCGTAATGTGGCATTCCCAGCTTGGTCTGTGTGTTAATCTGGGAGGTAGGAGAAGTGGGAACGTGGCTCAGATAAGCTCTCTCTGAAGCAGGACGTTTGTACCCAGGGTTGATGTGTCTTCTGGGCCTGTGGGGAGTCAGTCAGTGAGCACAGGTGCATCAAACCCAGAGAGGAGCCATGAGAGAGCAGCTCCAGACTGCGCAGGGCAGCCGCCTTCAGCTTTTCTGGTTGGTTGACTAAGAAACAGAAATCAATCTTTTTGATTTTTAATGAATTTTTTAATATTTTGACAGATTTAGGGAGTACAAGTGTTTTTGTCACTTGCATGGATTGTATAGTGGTAAAGTCAGGGCTTGGGGTGTGCTGTCTGCTGAGCAGTGTACATCGCACCCGAGAGGCAAGTTCTGATTCATCATGCCCCTCCCACCCTCACCCCTTCTTTGTTTCCAATAGCTTTTCAGTAAATATTATTAAGAGAAATTAAAATCAGCCACAGCTGAAATGATACTCAGGAAAATTTAGATTTATAAAATTTGTCCTCGGGATATTGTATTTGTTGAATTAATAATTAATGGTTCTCCTGACACCTACACACTTCTCGCACCAGCAAAAGCTGGAATCCACAGAAACATCAGGATCAGAAAACTGACTGATGAATCAAAATTGAGTAAAATTTGTCCAGAGAAGAAAGAATTGGTACCAGTGAAATTTTAATGGCATTTTAAAAGGAAAAAGAAGAACTGGAAATGGTTAAATTAATCAAGGAATTAATCCAGATTTAAGAAAAATTCCTGCAGAAAATGGCAGGGTTTCTTTTTTTTTTTTTTTTTTACAAAAATGCATTACTGTTGTTACCATTTGTATTTAAAGGCTTATTTTCATAATCTCAGCCTCAAAATATTCTCGGGGTCAAAGCAGTGAATAACAAATGCTGTGATACCCCTGGCTCTGTGGAAGTCAATTTATACCATTTTACCTCTTGGGTTTCACACATATTGTTCCCTCTGCCTCAAATTCCTTTCTCTGGAAGTCTCATATTCTAGGAGAATTTGAGACTTTTCCAACAAGACTCAACTTAACCAATGTCACCTACAGAGTGGTCCCCACTCACCTCCAGGCAGAGTTAGGGACTTGTACCCTCTCTGCCTCCTCCAAGATCCTTTATGTCTGTTCTATCCTATTTCCATAATTTCCTGGTGACAGAGCTGTCTCCTGCATTAGATTCTGGAGTTCTCTGTGGATGGCTTATGCTTTACTCTGTTTATTATTAAATTTCTGGCACATAAATGGCATGTAATACATTGTCGCTGAAAAATTGAGTGGACGTGTAAGCGAGGTTTCCATGCTACCCTCTCGTTCGTTCCCGTTGTTCTTTATTTATGAACAAAATCATCAAATCTGCACTTCAACTTTAAAGATGTATTTAAGAAAAAAATCCTTTGCTATAAATTCGGATCAGCACTAAACGTGCACTCTGTGGCGTCTCTCTCTCAGCAGCCCCTCCCCCTTTTCCACTCCCCTCCGGGTGAGGCAGGAAGAGCACGGCCCCTGCGGGGGTGCACTTGAGTCTGGGGTGGCGGCTCAGGACCCCTACGGGGGTGCGCGTGAGACTGGGGTGGCGGCTCAGGGCCCCCACTCCCCGGCGTTGGTGGGGGCATCCCTTGAGTGTGGGTGCACTTTCTGGGAGGTCCAGAGGTTAGGTCAGCCAAGGGCTTTTTTCTTCCCATCCATCCTCAATTTGACTCTGGATTCAGCTGAATCTAGTTAAAGGATTAATTGCCATCATTTTGTTCCCTAAATTAAGAGTCATTGTGGTAAGAACCCAGCATAGCAATATAGGCCTACCACAAAGAAATAAATTACTTTGTAAGTTTCAAAAGATTCTCACCAAATTACTGCCTTGTGCACATGATGTTGGGGGGAAAAGTTTGTTTGAGAAACATTTTCTTTTGTGGCTGCAGTGGAGCATGCATCCCCCCGCCGAGATGTGAGTCACACGCCTGTGATGGGGAACTGTGGCGGGTTTCTGTGGGTTTGGGGTTTCATATTAAATTTTTGGTGCCTCATGTTTCCTGTGACTGATGATGGGTCATCACCTGATGCATAGGCTCTTTGCTCGGGGTCACCAAAATGCACCTTCTAAGTCCAGTAATGTGGCTCAGAGTTTGCTTATGAGGGAGACACCGGAAACGTGAAATCAGTGCTTTAAAAGGGACTTTTCTGAGGTCATTTCTTCCCAGCCTTTTGCAGAATTATAATTGAACTGGTCTAAACTAGTTAGCAGCTCTTATTCGAAAAAAGCCCTACAATGCCCCCATTTTGGTCCAAGTAGGGATACAACAAACATTTGTTTTTGTTCCAGATTAAAGACAAGCCATTGATGTTGACTTCAGCATTCCTGGAAATGAACATTCATTCATTCATGGATTCCACAAATGCTGATTGGGTATCTACCTTATGTGCCACTCCCTGAGATGATGGGACTTGTTTATTTAGTAGTCCAATATGGCTGGAGCTCAGATTAGGCGAATTTTTAGGGAAAGTGTAAGGGATGAGGTTGGAAAGGAAAGTCAGAAGCCGTGTCTTCCAGCCCCATATGCCAGAGGTGGCAGGTTCAAACCCAGCCCCGGCCAAAAACAAAAACAAACAAAAAAACTGTATCTTAAAAGAGCCCATGGGTGAGCTGAGGACTTTGGACTACAGCCTGATCCGGGAGAAATCCTGAAAGTTTTCCTCAGAGGCTGAAATGAGACCATTTTCAAAAGCATTGAAGAGAGAAGGGTTGATGGCAAGGCGAGGAGTAGAGCGGCAGCTGGCTAGGAGTCACCCTCATAGTCCCAGGGAGGACTGGGGTGGAGCCTGAATGAAGTGGGTTCAGTGGGAGTAGGGCTGGACTTGGGAGTGGGGCTGGACTTGGGAGTGGGGCTGGACTTGGTGGGCAAAGTGATGAGTTCTGGACTCTGGTTTTGGGTCCTGGTGAACAGACTCAGTGTGGGAACCCAACCCCCCTCTCTACCCCAGGGGCATCATCCTTGGTTCTCTTTTCTCTGGACAGACTCTCTTGGGGATCTTTACCGATCTCCAGATGATACTCAGATTTATACCTCAGCTCAAACTTCTCTGAACTTGAGACTTGAATACTCAGGGGCTTGGGCAGCACCCCGTTCAGACGTGCGGTTGAGCTCCTCTGTGTAACACACGCTGATGTGAGACCTTCCTGAAACCTCTTATTAGAGTTGATTCTTCCTCCTGCTGCTCCTGTCCAAACCTCAGATGCAATTATTGATTATTGACTCATCTTTTATGTTTATATACTATATGTGTGCATGTGTGTGTACCCATCACCTTCAGACCACTGGCATGTCCTCTTGGCTTTAGCTTTAAAATCTACAAAGAATCTGACCCCTCCCTTCCACCTTCACTCTCCCACCCTAGTCTAAGCTGCCGTCCGCCTCCTCCTGGGTTTTCCAAACAGCCTCCTGACTGGACTCCCCCCGCCTTCCTTGCCCCTGCAGTCTGTTCTTTTTGTAGCAGCCAGGATGACACAATTTTTCCAGCATATTGCAGGAACAGTACAATATAAAATGTCTTTTATAGCTTTTTTTTTTCTGATCCAGGGTCCAATAAAATGCAATTTGATTGTTGTCTTTTTAGTCTTTCTTAATCTAGAATAATCTTTTTGCTTTTTGCCTTTTCACAGAGAATGTCCCATATGTTCCGAATGTGTCAGTTTCCTCTTAGATAATGTGTGTGCCCCATACCGCCCCCCCCGCCCCCCGTCAGGAAGCAGCAGGGTCCGGCTGCTCTGATGTTAGTGATGCCGAGTGATCACTCAGTTAACGAGTGACCTCACCCTTCCACTGGGAAGGTGAATTGTCCTCTTTATAACTAGGAAGAAATTTGTGGGGAGATATTTTGGCATTTTCCAAATATCTTACCCACAACACACTTTCACCCAGTGATTATAGCATCTATTAATAATCCCTCTGAGATTATTTATTATACAAGAAGTTGCAAAATGGTGATTTTGAAGTATTCTCACTCTTTTTTAAGCAGGCATTTTAGTAAAATATTGCCTTTCTTATTTTTCCCTTAATCCTCCTCTGCTACCCTTTCCTGCCCTCCTCCTCCTCCTGATTCTCATGGTAGACACATGGATTCTTTTTAATTCAATGTCCTGTAATCAATTACCACAGAATGATTTCTTTAAAATGTGTATCAGATCATGTTCTACTCTGCTGAGACCTCATTGATGATTCCCACTTCATTCAAGCAAAAGCAAAGGTCCTAGTCCCCGCCCCCCGCCACCCCTCTTTCTGCTCACAGCTGCAGCCATCTGCTCCAGTGACCACTGCCGGAGCCCTCCATGCAGACTCCTACATACACCCCTCTGTTTGCTCTTCCCGTGGCTGTTCACATGATTTTATTCCTTGCTGTTTTCAATTTATTCTCAAAGTGACCTGACCAGCTATTCAGATATTTTTATTTTTGGGGATCCTCCTTACTGTACCCTTTATTTTCTCCATCAATCTTACCACCTTCTTAATTATCTACTGTGTTTATTGTCTGCCTCTAGTTAGAATGGAAGCTGGGTGAGGGTGGGGAATTTTGTCTTTACCCACTTCTGCGTCCTGATGGCTGGAATGATCCTCTTCAGCAGATGTCTATGGAGGGAATGGACATGAGACTGCATAAGACAGGGCCATGACCATCTCCAGGGTTGGTGATCTGGGGTGACAGTGTTCTCGCCTCCTGAGGTGGGGAGCACAGCACAAGGAGTGTGTTGGGAGCATACGCTGGATATCTTTAGTTTTAGCTGAGATGGCCTACTAGGCTACCCTGTGGAAAATTCCAGCAGGAAGGGAGAGACTGGGTATCAAGTCCTCTCCAGATACCTGAAGCACAGTCATGTCTTCATTTTTAATGAATTGACCATTACTGAATTCAATTAATACGAATGGGAAGGCTACGAGTCTTTTGCTGCCCAAGTTTGCGTGCCAACCAAGCGTGGGAAGAGAGCTATTAACACTTTCCCGCATCTGCTGGGCTTCGAACTGCTCCCTCAAAGACAGCACTAAACACCTGGCAATGGACTAACGGTTTGTCAACAAAGCTGGACCTGTTAGTCCTCTAGGGTGATAACTGTTTCTAGTAGTCTAAAGACTTGGTGTAAGACACCTGCATCCTGTACAGAGCAATTAGTACTTTAAAAGTGTGGTTTTGCTGTTGATCTGCTAAGCATGGTAACCTTTGCAATTCCTTTAATCAAAGGAAAAGAAAAGCAATGTCAAAAACTCTTTCTTGTAATATTAAGGATTTTTTGAATTTCTGAGGAGTCTGTTGTTATTTCATCCTTACCATTTCTGATTGATGAAATTAAGAGGTTTTACTCTTTTTTTCCTGGTTAGGTTAACCAAAGGTTTATGTATTTTTTGACCTTTTCAAAAAAAACAACTTTTTGATTCATTGATCTGTTGTATAATCCTTTTGTTTTCAATTTCATTTAATTCTGCTCTAATTTTGGTTATTTCTTCTCTTCTGCTGGGTTTGGGGTTGTAATGTTCTTCTTTTTCCAGTTGCTTGAGATGTCCCATTAATTTGTTAACTTCCTATCTTTCCATTCTCTTGAGGAAGGTTTGCGGTGCTATAAATTTCCCTCTTAGGACTGCCTTTGCAGTATCCCAGAAGTTCTGATAATTCATGTCTTCATTATCATTTTGTTCCAAAAATTTGGTAATTTCTTTCTTAATCTCACCTCTGACCCGTCTATCATTCCGCATAAGGTTATTTAGCTTCCATGTTTTTGTATGAGTATGCAGACTCCTGTTGTTACTGAGTTCAACTTTAATTCCGTGATGGTCCAAGAAGATGGCAAGGAATAATTTCTATTCTTTTAAATTTATTGAGATTAGACTTGTGACCTAAGATGTGATCAATTTTGGAGTATGTTCTGTGGGCTAATGAGAATAATATGTATTTAGTTTTGTTAGGATGAAGTGTTCTGTAGATGTCTGTTAAATCCAAATGTTGAATGGTTAAGTTTAAGTCTAAAATTTCCTTGCTTAACTTCTTATTGGAGGATCTATCTAACACTGCCAAAGAAGTGTTAAAATCTCTGACTATTATAGAGCTGGAGGAAATCAAGTTGTTCATGTCTGTTAGAGTCTCTCTTATAAATTGAGGTGCATTCTGGTTGGGTGCATAAATGTTAATAATTGAAACTTTATTCTCACAAATATGAAAATCTGAAGGAAATTGACCAATACTTGGAAGCATGCCACCTTCTTAGACTTAGCCAGAATGAACTGGAAATGTTGAACAGGCCTATATCAAGTTCTGAAATAGCATCAACTATACAAAATCTCCCTAAAAAGAAAAGCCCAGGACCTGATGGCTTCACATCAGAATTCTACCAAACCTTTAAAGAGGAACTAGTACCTATATTACTCAACCTTTTCCATATATAGAAAAAGAAGGAATACTACCCAACACATTCTATGAAGCAAACATCACCTTGATCCCCAAACCAGGAAAAAAACCAACAAGAAAAGAAAATTATAGACCAATATCACTAATGAATATTGATGCAAAAATATTCAACAAGATCCTAGCAAACAGAAACCGGCAACACCTCAAACAAATTATACACCATGACCAAGTGGGTTTTATCCCAGGGTCTCAAGGCTGGTTCAATATATGTAAATCTGTAAATGTAATTAATCACACAAATTAAAAAACAAAGACCATATGATTCTCTCAGTTGATGCAGAAAAAGCTTTTGATAATATCCAGCATCCTTTCATGATCAGAACACTTAGAAAATGGGTATAGAAGGGACATTTCTCAAATTGATAGAGGCCATCTACAGCAAACCCACAACCAAAATCATATTGAATGGAGTTAAATTGAAATCATTTTCACTCATATCAGGAACCAGGCATGGTTGCCCATTGTCTCCATTGCTTTTTCACATTGTAATGGAAGTCTTAGCCATCGCAATTAGGGAAGAAAAGTCAATCAGGGGTATCCATATAGGGTGAGAAGAGATCAAACTTTCAGTTTTTGCAGATGATATGATTGTATATCTGGAAAACAGGGATTCTACTACAAAACTCTTAGAAGTGATCAAGGAATACAGCAGCATCTCAGGGTACAAAATCAATACTCATGTAGCCTTTATATATACCGACAATAGTCAAGCTGAAACAACAGTCAAGGACTGTATTCTTTTCACAGTAGTGCCAAAGAAGATGAAATATTTGGAGTTTACCTAACAAAGGACATGAAAGAGCTCTATAAAGATAACTATGAAACTCTAAGAACAGAAGGAAGAGGTTAACAAATGGAAAAACATACCATGCTCATGGCCGGGAAGGATCAACATTGTTAAAATGTCCATACTACCCAAAGCAATGTACAATTTTAATGCAATCCCTATTAAAGCTCCATTGTCATACTTTAAAGATCTCAAAAAAAAAACTTCATTTTATATGGAATCAGAAAAAACCTTGAATAGCCAAGACATTACTCAGAAATAAAAACAAAGCAGGAGGAATCATAATACCAGACCTCAGACTATACTATAAATTGATAATGATCAAAACAGCATGGTACTGGCACAAAAAGAGGTAGATGTATGGAACAGAATAGAGAACCAAGAGATGAACCCAGCTACTTAACTGTTATTTGATCTTCGATAAGCCAAACATTCAGTAGGGAAACGTTTCCCTATTTAACAAATGGTGCTGGGTGAACTGGCTGGTGACCTGTAGAAGACTAAAACTGGACCCATACCTTTCACCATTAACTAAGATAGACTCTCACTGGATTAAGGATTCAAACTTCAGACATGAAATTATAAAAATACTAGAAGAAAGTTCAGGGAAAACTCATGAAGAAATCGGCCTGGGCAAATATTTTCTGAGGAAGACCCTGTGGGCAATTGAAGCAGCATCAAAAATACACTGCTGGGATCTGATCAAACTAAAAAGCTTCTGCACAGCCAAGAATACAGTAAGTAAAGCAAGCAGACAGCCCTCCAAATGGGAGAAAATATTTGCAGGTTATGTCTCTGACAAAGGTTTAATAACCAGAATCCACAGAGAACTCAAATGTATTAGCAAGAAAAGAACAAGTGAGGCTCGGCGCCTGTGGCTCAATCAGCTAAGGCACCAGCCACGTACACCTAAGGTGGCGGGTTCGAATCCCCAGCCTGGACCCGCCAAACAACAATGATGGCTGCAACCAAAAAAAAAAA
>CAUYQV010015647.1:0-31134 GCA_963574575.1 Galagoides demidoff | reverse complement strand
TTATGGCCTAAGATGTGATCGATTTTGGAGTATGTTCCATGGACTGAAGAGTAAAATGTGTATTCAGATTTGTTTGGATGAAATGTTCTGTAGATGTCAGTTAGGTCCAAAAGATGAATAGTTAAATTTAAATCTAAAACTTACTTGCTAAGCTTCTTATTGGAGGATCGACCCGACACGGTCAAGGGAGTGTTAAAATCTCCGACACAGTCAAGGGAGTGTTAAAATCTCCGACTGTTAGGACTCTCCCAGCTGATTCCCCACCCTCTCTCACAACCTGTTCCCAGGCCTCCTCCCTCCCCCCAGGGTCACCAAGAATGGGCTTCCCAGCCTGTTCTGCCATCCCCTCCTTCCTGCTAGGGTTGATTCCAAGAACAGACTTCAGAACAAGGAAACATGAAAAGTCTCAAGTTCAGGTGAACAATGGTGGGAATTTACCCAGATTGTAACCTCCTAGCTGTAAACCCAGAGCTAACCAGGCACATTTAGCCAACCTGCCCTCTACTGGGATGGACTGTCTCAGAGCAGCAGTCCCCTGCGCAGCTTCAATAAACCTCCAATTGATTTGCACTTAAGTGGGGTCTGACTTCAGGTTGCAGGGGTACAACACAACATGTTGAAAGGCTGTATTTGCAGTCTGCAATTCCATATGCAACAAAAGTATCTTCCAAGACTGACAGAAAAAGGAGTTTTCAAACAAACGAAAAGATACATTTAGAAAATCTGGAATTATATGACTCTCAAAAAAAAAAAAAATTCTATAGCATATAATCCCAGAGAGAAGATCTAAGGTATAAGGAAAAAGGAGAAAAATAACTGGGAAATATATACAAATCAATTTAAAAGGACATCAACATTATTTTATTATATAAAATAATTACAAGAATGTGTCATGAAATAAAATAATTGAATTAAATTCATAAATATACATGTTGGGAAGAAAGAAATTAAGTTAAAGCAGTTATTCTCAACCTGTGGGTTGTGACCCCTTTATAACAATGAAAATACATTTCAGCATTAGGAAGGTTGAGAACCACTGAGTTAAAGTGTTCTAAAGTCCTATGTTGTCCAGAGGTGAAGGTTGGGAAGGATGTGCAGAAACTGGAACCTTTGTGTATTGTTGGCAGGAATGTAAAATGGTACAACCACTGTGGAAAACAATTTGGCTTTTTCTCAAAGAATAAACACAGAATTATCGTATGATCCAGAATTTCTACTTCTAGGAATACACACAAAAGAACTGAAAACAGAGATACAAACAGTTATAACCAAAGGGTAAAAATAACCTACATGTCATTCGTAGATGAATGGATAAACATGACATAGTATATACTTGTTATGGATTATTATTCAGACATAAAAGGTAAAGAAATTCTGATACATGCTATAATATGGATGAAACTTAAAAACATCATTCTCAGAACTGGGCACAGTGAGATTGCAGAGAGAAGACTCCAGGCATCTCTGGCTAGTGGGATCTGCCCAGAAACTTCCCTTTGGTGACACAGGGAGTCAGTGAGAGACTTCTGGACCCCACGAGGAGTACAAAAGCAGTGGAGAACTGGCAAGTGATAGGCACATTTATTCTGTTGGAGGCTGCCTGAAGCTGTAACCATAGAACAGGGAGAATGCAAGTAGGAAAAGCCATGCCTATAGGCTGTTTTAGTTTTTTTTATTTGGGCACTTGATTGAACTGCCTTGGGAGATCTTGGGCAAGTGTGTGGAGGACTTTGGGCATTGTCTGGGGCATCCAGACTGAGCCGCTGAGTCAGAAAGGTGCTAATATTGTTCAGCTGTCAACTGCCCTGCAGGTCACAATGCAGGAATCAGTCAGGAGACTTTGGGTGAGTAATCTAGTGACTAAGCTGCCCAACGGCAGGGACTGAGACGCTGGGGGAAGAGTGGAGGTCTAAGTGTTTGGCAGATTACAGCCTTGGCCCTCAGGGGCATGAAATGAAACTGGTTTTGGCATAGTGGATAAGCGGGTAGCCACACCAGGAGACAGCCCAGCAATAAGTGCTTTCCTTGGAAAACTTCTGCTTAGCCAAGGCTCACAGTTTGCAGTGTCTTTTAAGTGGGCTGAGGAGACATTTGGGTTCCCAAGCCTGTAGGATCTTAGAAATCATCAGAGGCCTCCAGTCTCCACCTCATACAGCTGTATCAACATTGTGATTAACATCTCATACCTCACAAGATCCCCTGTTGTCTGGACAATATTCAGCAAAATATATATACTGTTTTGGTTTTTTGGTTTTTGGGTTTTTTATTTTTTTTTCTTAATTTCAATATTTTTCCTCTACAGTTTTCTTTTCCCCTTTTTTTTCTCTTTTTTCTTCACTATTCTAGTTTGAGTACAAATCTTCCATTTTTGCCTTCTTTAACAATTGGAATTTCTTTTTTGCTAGTGTTTCTGCCCCTATTATTTGGTTTTTTCTCCCAATTTTATACCGTAAGGGTTTTTGTTTCTTTGTTTCAGTTTGATTTATAGTATTTTTGTCTTTTCTCTCTACCTGGTGGAGGAGGGGGTACTGTGTCTGATCACACTGGAAAAGAGTTGCTGACCTCAAGGGAACAACCCAACCCAGCACCCCCAGAGATTGGGAGTTCTTAAAGTTGGGTCAAAGTACCCTACTATACCCCATTATTACTCCTATCTCCTTTTGGTGCCTCTCTTCTTTCTGTCAATATTTCCTTTTACTCACCCCCCTCTCCTTTCTCTTTTTTCTTTCTTTTTTAAATCTTTTTTTTTCCCTTCTTGCTCTTCAATCTTCTCATCCTTCTGGCCCTATACCAAAAGGACTCACTAAAACTTTAGGCCAGAGGCACAGTAACTTAAAAAACAAGAGGAAGTGAAAGGAAAATTACAGCAAGGAAAAAGATACAAGAAAACACTCATGAAGAAGAATCAGCAGAAAAATCCTGGAAACACAAAATGCCAGTCCAGAGCAACCCCTTCAAGGAACCATGAGGTAGCTACTGCACAGGATTCCACCTATAAAGAAATGTTAGAAATGACAAAAGGGAAATTTAAAACACAGATGATGAAAACAATGAAGGAATTGCTGAGAAAGTGGAAAACAACCAAAAGGAAATCCAAAAGCAAAAGCAAATAAGAGAGGAACGATATGAAGAATATAGAAAGAATATAGCAGAGCTAAAAGAACTGAAGCAATAAATTAGGGAACTTAAAAATGCAATAGAAAGTATCAACAACAGTTTACATCATGCAGAATAAAGAACTTCAGATATAGAGGATAAAGCTCTTGAGATAACTCAGATAGTCAAAGAGGCAGAAAAGAAAAGAGAGATAGCAGAACATTCAATGACAGAATTGTGGAACTTAATGAAGCATTCAAACATATGAGTTATAAGTATCCCAGAAAGGGAAGAATAATGCCCCTGAGGAATGGAAGCCATTCTAGACAATATTATAAATGAAAATTTCCCAAATATCACCAAAGATTCTGACATACTCCTTTCAGAGGGATATTAGTCCCCTGCTGGCTTCAACTCAAATAGAGCTTCTCCAAGACACATTGTAATGAACCTAACTAAAGTCAAAACAAAAGAAAAGATTTCACAATCTTTTGAATAAGCACCAACTGACCTACAGAAGCAAATCCATCAGAATGACCACAGACTTCTCTAATGAAACTTTTCAAGCCAGAAGACAATGGTCATCTACTTTTAATCTACTTAAACAGAACAACTTCCAGCCCAGAATACTCTATCTCTTTAAGCTAGGCTTTAAAATTGACAGAGAATTCAAATCTTTTACTGATATGCAAACATTGAGGAAACTTGCCACAAGACCAGCTTTGAAGGAATTACTTCAACCTGTTCTACACACTGACCATCACAATGGACCTTCAGCAAAGTAAACACCTAGAAATTCGTTGTTTAATGACAGATGTAGCTTCCACAATGATGCAAAAGACAAAATTAAGCAATGAACTTTCACAAAATAGGATGAATAGATCACTACCACACTTATCAGTTATCTCCAGAAATGTCAATGGCTTGAATTCCCCACTGAAGAGGCATAAATTGGCTGATTGGATTAAAAAACACAAGCCATCTATTTGCTATCTATAGGAAACACACCTCATGTCAAAAGACAAATTAAAACTCAAAGTTAAGGGTTGGAAGTCAATTCTCCAGGCAAACAGAATTCAGAAGAAAAGAGAAGTTGCAATCTTATTTTCAGATACATGTGGATTTAAAGCAACTAAAGTCAAAAAAGACAAAAATGCTCATTTCATATTGGTTAAGAAAAAAATACAACAAGACATTTAAATTCTAAATATTTATGCACCCAATTTAAATGCTCCCACATTCTTAAAAGAGAACTTGCTTAGTCTGAGCAATATGATATCCTATAACAGCATGATAACAGGGGACTTTAACACCTCTCTCTCAGAGCTGGACAGATCCTCTAAACAGAAATAAAACTGTGCTTGATAGACAAATATAGAACACTCAATCCCAAAGATAAAGAATATACATTCTTCTCATTGCCCCATGGAACATTCTCCAAAATTGATCATATCATAGGACACAAAACAAACCTCAACAGAATCAAAAGAATTGAAATTTTACCTTACATCTTCTCAGACCACAAGGCAGTAAAAGTGGAACTCAACTCCAGCAAAAATGTTCGACCTCACACAAAGGCATAGAAGTTAAACAACCTTATGCTGAATGAAAGTTGGGTGCAGGAAGAAATAAAAAATGAAATAATTAACTTCCTTGAGTATAACAAAAATGAAGACAGAAGCTACCAAAACCTGTGGGATACAGCAAAAGCCGTCCTGAGAGGTAAATTTATTGCTTTAGAAGTCTACATTCGAAAAACAGAGAGAGTGTAACAAACTCACAAGCCATATGATGGAATTGGAAAAAGAAGAACAGTCTAAGTCTAAACCCAGCAGAAGAAAATAAATATCCAAAATTAAATCAGAGATTAATGAAATTGAAAACAGAAGAATCATTCAGAAAATTAATGAAACAAGGAGTTGGTTTTTTGAAAAAATAAATAAAATAGATAAACCTTTGCCCAGACTAACTAAAAAAAAAAAAAAATCTCTAGTAACCTCAGTCAGAAATGATAAAAAGGAAATAACAGCTGATGCCAAAGAGATACAAGAGATTATCTCTGAATATTACCAGAAACTCTATGCCCAGAGATTTGACAATGTGAAGAAAATGGGTCAATATCTAGAATCACACCCTCTCCCCAGACTTAGCCAGGATAAAATTGATCTCCTGAACAGACCAATTTCAAGCACTGAAATCAAAGAAACATTTAAAAATCTCCCAACAACAACAACAAAAAAAATGCCCGGTCCAGATGGCTTCACACCAGAATTCTATCAAACCTTCAAAGAAGAGTTTATTCCCATACTGCAGAAATTATTCCAAAAATGTGAGGTGGAAGGAATCTTCCCCCACATGTTTTATGAAGCAAACATCACCCTGATACCAAAACCAGGAAAAGACCCAACTAAAAAGGAGAACTTCAGACCAATCTCACTAATGAATATAGATGCAAAAATTCTCAACAAAATCCTAGCCAATAGATTACAGCTTATCATCAAAAAAGTCATACATTATTATCAAGTAGGTTTTATCCCAGGTATACAAGCCTGGTTTAATATATATAAATCCATAAATATTATTCACCATATCAACAGAAGCAAAAACAAAGCCCATATGATCCTCTAACTAAATGCAGAAAAAGCATTTAATAAAATCCAGCATCATTTTCTAATTAGAACACTGAAGTGTTTAGGCAGAGGTGGCACATTTCTTAAACTGCTTGAAGCTATCTATGACAAATTCATAGCTAATATTTTACTGAATGGAGTTAAACTGAAAGCTTTTCCTCGTAGAACCAGAACCAGACAAGGTTGTCCTCTGTCACCATTACTATTCAGCATAGTGTTGGAAGTTCTAGCCAATACAATTAGGCAAGACAAAAAAATAAAGGGCATTCAGTTCTCTGTGGATTCTGGTAATACAACCTGCAAAAATTCTCTCCCATTCTGAGGGTGTCTACTTGCTTAGTTAAAAAGAAAGAAAGAAAGAGAGAGAGAGAGAGAGAGAGAAAGAAAGAAAGAAAGAAAGGTCATTCAATGGCAGTAGAGAACCGCAAAGACTCAACCACAAGACTCCTAGAAGTCATCAAAAAATACAATAATGTCTCAGGATATAGGCTAATTAAGGACTCAACTCCCTTCACCATAGCCACAAAGAAAATGAAATACCTAGGAATTTACCTAACAAAAGAGGTGAAGGACCTCTATAAAGAAAATTATGAAACCCTAAGAAAGGAAATAGCAGAGGACTTTAACAAATGGAAATATATACCATGCTAATGGCTGGGAAGAATCAACATGTTAAAATGTCTATACTTCCCAGAGCAATCTACCGATTCAATGCCACCCCTATTAAAATACAACATCCTATTTTCAAGACTTGGAAAAAAATGATTCTGCCTTTTGTACAGAACCAGAAAATACCCCATATAGCCAAGGCAGTTCTTAGTAATAAAAACAAAGCCGGGAGCATCAGCATACCAGATTTTAGGCTGTACTACAAAGCCATAGTGGTCAAGACAGCATGGTACTGGCACAAAAATAGAGACACAGGCATTTAGAATCAAATAGAAAACCAGGAAATGAAACCAACAACTTACAACCACCTAATCTTCAATAAACCAAACAAGAATGTACACTGCTATGGCGGGAGCCTGTAGTCCCAGCTACTCGGGAGGCTGAAGCAAGAGAATCATCTGAGCCCAGGTGTTGGGGGTTCCTGTGAGCTATGTAACACCATGGCACTCTACTGAGGACAAAAGTGAGACTATCTCTACAAAAAAAAAAAAAAAAAACATACACTGGGGGAAAGACTCCCTATTCGATAAATGGTGCTGGGAGAATTGGATATCCACAGTCTTTTCAGTAAAAGACTGAAACTGGACCCACACCTCTCTCCATTCACAAAAATTGATTCAAGATGGATAAAGGACTTAAATTTAAGGCATGAAATGATAAAAATTCTCAAAAAAAGAATAGGAAAAACACTGGAAGACATCAGCCTGGGGAAAGACTTTATGAAGAAGACTGCCATGGCAATTGCAACAACAAAAATAAACAAATGGGATTTAATTAAACTGAAAAGCTTCTATACAGCTAAGGAGACAACAACTGAAGCAAATAGACAACCTACACAATGGGAAAGGATATTTGCGTATTTTGAATCAGACAAAAGCTTAATAACTAGGATCTATAGAAAATTTCAATTAATCCACATGAAAAAGCCAACAATCCCATACATCAATAAGAAAGAGAGATGAACAAAACTGTCTCTCAAGAAGACAGATGAATGGCTAGCAAACATATAAAAAATGCTTATCATCTCTAATTAGTAGAGAAATGCAAATCAAAACCACCCTGAGATATCCTCTAACCCCAGCGAGAATGGCCCATATCACAAAATCTCAAAACTAGAGATGGTGGCACAGATGTGGAGAGAAAGGAACATTTTTACACTGCTGGTAGGACTGCAAACTAATACAATCTTTTTGGAAGGAAGTGTGGAGAAACCTCAAAGAATTCAATCTAGACCTCCCATTTGATCCTGTAATCTCATTACTGGGTGTCTATCCAGAAGAGGAAAAAAAAACTTTTATTATAAAGACAATTATACTAGACTGTTTATCACAGCTCAATTTACAATTGCTAAAATGTGGAAACAGCCTAACTGTCCCTCAACCCAGGAATGGATTGGCAAGCTGTGGTATATGTATACCATGGAATACTATGCAGCCATTACAAAAATGGAGATTTTGCAGCATTTATATTAACCTGGATGGAGGTGGAACACATTATTCTTATTGAAGCATCACACGAATGGAGAAGCATGAATCCTATGTATTCAACTTTGATATAAGGATAATTAATGACAACTAATGACATGGTGGGGGGTGGGGGAAGGAGAGAGCAGACAGAGAGAAGGAGGGAGGGGGTGAGGGAAAGGAAAAGAAAATAGTGACTAATTCTCACATAAATTGGATTTAATTTTGACCAAAGTTCATTATTTGAATAATAATTTTTAATTCAACTTGTTAATATGTTGTTTAGGATATTGCATCCTCATTTATAATTAAAATATGTAATTTCCCTTTATAATAATATATTTTTTCCAATTTTAATATCAGGTATATCCAGATGAAGGAGAATGATTTTGAAGTATTTCTTCTTTTTCTATTGTCTATAAGATTTGGCATGATCTGTTTTTTGAAATTATCTCCTATTTTTATTTATAAATACTAGTTGTCTATTTTTTGAGACTTTGGAAAAAAATAAAAATAATAAAAAGAAATAGATCACTGCTAGGACCTCCTTTTAATCCCTTCCAAATCATTCTTTCTGCATGAAAGTAACCACTATTTTGACTTGTAACGTTTTTGATTTATTTACATAAATGGAATCCTACATTATGTGCTCTTATTACTGTCTGGATTCTTATACTTCATAGTTTTGTGAGATTCATCCATGCTGTCGTATGAGCAGTAAGTCCTTCTCATTGCCATACAGTATTCCATTGAACATGTCCTGATTTATTTATCCATTTCACTGTTCATTGACACTGGAATTGTTCATAGGTTTTGCTGACATGAATGGAGCTGCTATGAAAATCCTTGTATTTACTTTCTTTGGGGAATATATGTTTCTGTTGTGTATACGTCTAGAGTTATAATTGATGACTTATAGGATGTGTATATGTTTAATTTTAGCAGATGTTGCCAAATAGTTTTCTAAAGCAATTTACACCTCCACCAGCAGTGTGGGAATCCCATTTGCACACTATCCTTGATAGCATATGCTGCCGCTTAGGTGGTTGTACAGGGGGATCTTATTTCTGCTTGTCTTTCTGTTTGCATAGAGAAAACTTTTGCAGTTTTATGGCTTAGCCCAGAGCTAAGTATCTATCACTACAATCAAGATACAGAAAGGTTCCATGACCTCCCCCCTTGTGTTGCCCCTTGGTAGGTAACTCCTTCACCACCCCTGGCAGCCACTGATCTGGTCTCCAGCCCAGTAGTTTTGCTCTTTCCAGATTATCAAATAAACAAAATTATATGGCTAAAAAAAAAATTATTCTCAGTAAAATAAGCCAGAAACAGAAGGGAAAATGTTATGATTTCACTTTTATGAAATACCGAAAATAAAGTTTCCAGTGATAGAAAAGAAATTAGAGATTAGCAGAGGCTAGGGAGAGGAGAGAATGGTGGAATTATTTCTTAATGGGTACACATTTTCTCTTTGAAGTGATAAAAAAGTTTTAGAAATGGATGACTGTGATGGTCACATAATATTTTAAATATAATTAATTAGTGGCCTATGAATTATATATTGAAAATGGTTAAATTACAAATAATTTTGAAAGTGTAATATTTTACACAAATAATAAATTCATTATTTGTAATTTAACCATTTAAGTATACAGTTGTGTTTGTACATATATATATTATGTTTATAATTTATGGAAACACTTAATAATTCTGACAAAGAGAAGTTCAGGAAGAAGAACCAAGAAAGTAAAGTGTCATATAACCAACTGCAGTATGCAGGGTTCCCAGAAGAGAAGAGTGGCAAACATTGCCTAAGATTGGTAAGTATGTGAGGCCATGAAGAGAAAGACACAGTGCTTGGCCCCCTTTGGCCCATGAAGAGATGAAATAGAAATCCCCCCCAAAAAATCACTATAGGCATAGTTAGTCAAGAGCTGTGGAGAGTCCAGTCTACAGGGACACCTCTTCTTTCTTCAAAGTCCACTCCAACCTCCCAACCTACCTACATATGAGGTCTGGCAATTAAGTTCATTAATTCATCCCTAGAAAAAGTATGACATACCTCACTGCTGAATATCACCCTCCAAGTGCTCCCTTTGGGAGGCTCTGCACTGACACCAGCACCCAGTCCACCCTTCAAAGTAATGTTGAAACTCTTTTCCTGAAATAGCCATCAGAGCTATCATCATATAACATACAAAAACATGCAACAACCATAATGAACACCACTCAGCAAGATGCAGCCACATGTCCACACAAGCATGGCTGTGAGACACTGATATACCAAGGTTATGAAACCTTACCAAGTTGTTTGTACCATACTGCCAACATAATGGCACAGTGACAAGTTCACAAACTTAATTGTCAAACCTCATACAATGACACTTCTCTGGTCATTCCAGAAAAAGAGTTCCAAAATTACTTTGAAGTGTAGACTAGACACTGGCATCAGTGCAGAGCTTCTTCACGCTAGTACCTCAAACGTGACCATAGGGATATCCAACGATGAGGTATACAGCACTTTTTCTAGGGTGAGTTTGTGAACTTAATTGTCAGCTGTCATATGGTAAACATCTTTATCTTCCAAGATATCTCAGGGCTCAATGTATGGAAGTTAAAAGGAATGACTTCTAATTTGGAAAGATGAGAGATTCAATCCCAGATCTGCTCACCTTTTAAGGCTTATAGTATTGACCCAATCAATACCTAGGTTCAGTTTTTTAATCTGTTAAACAGGGATAATATTTATCTTGCAAAAACTGTGGTGATAATTAACGACAATATATCTTCTAAGAATCTTCTAAAGCTGCACAGGCCAATCCTTAAATATCATAGGCACTTAATAAATGGTAATATCTAATACTATATTTTACTTGTTTACATACATATTTTCTTATAACCATACGTGGTCTCTATAATTCTATTTCTAGATTGTAACACAATACCTGAAAAATACTTGACTTATCTTTACATCTGTAACTATCAGTAGACGATCTTCACAGGCACAACTAAAATTCTGACTTACATAAAAGAATTTTGGCATCATCAGGATATAGAACAGAAACCATCATTCACCAGCAGGGCAACCTCACTCATTCCTCATCAGCAGTAATCCTTGTAGTCATCCAGCACATAGTTCTCTGGGAGATACTTATTTCCCAGGTGACTGCTCAGACACAAAGAGATGAAACCCACATCAGACAGGGTATAGTTACCTATTGGTGTATGACAAATTGCCCCGAAAGTTGCTGCTGTCTTAAAAAGAAATTTTTTTTCTGTAGGTCGGAAATTTGGACTAAGCTTAGCTGAGTCTTCTGGCTCAGGGATTGTCACAAGGCTGTGATCAAGTTATTGAGCAGGGTTGCAATAATCTCAAGACTGGACTTGGGAAGGATTCACTTACAGGCTTGTTGCCTTTAGGTTGCCTCACAGGCTGTTGAACTAAACACCTCAATTCCTTTTTCTCTGTTGCCCAGATGCCTCCCTCAGTTCCTTGCTAGGTAAGCCTTCTCCACAGGAGAGCAGCTCACAGCACAGCAGCCGGCTTACATCAGAGTGATCAAGAAAGACAGGATTATTAAGAACAAATCCAGGGTCTTTTGTATGTAATCTAATCATAGAATTACCATTCTACTCCTTTTGTTATAATCTATTTGTTAGAGATGAGTCACTAAGTCCAGGATCTAAACTAAGGCAATAGGAAAGGAATGAAAACTTTAACTCCAGCTTCTGTTCACAGAGATATCCAAATCAATCTAAAAGTTCACTTCTTCCCTAATCATCCACTCAAAACAAGCACCACTGCCTTTGCTCTCCCCACTCCCCATCCCTATCACTACTTCCACTGAGGGCAAAGTGTCATCATATGCTCATTCAAGCAGACTTTTCTCCCAGAACCTGGAAAACAGTAACTACCCAAGACATTTGTTTTTACTTGACCACATGAATCAGAGAAGTTGCTACAGACTGGACACATGCTTTTACCTCATGTTTTGTTGGCATCCTTCTAACTTGGCAAAATTCTGTGGCTTTGAGAACAAGGAACTTGGGCAGGGGGTAGGGGGTGGGTGGTAAGGGGGGGTGAGGAGCATCTGTGCTCTGTGGATACAGCACTGTTTTGAAATCCCCTATCTCTGTTTTTAAAAGCTTCACAGCAGCCAGACCAACTGTTTGGTTGATGAAAGCACAAAAGCTAAAGAAAAAAAATAAAAACTTTATAACTTTCTTTCAAAATATTTAGTATTTGCAACTGACTTCACTGCTCAGAAGGTTTTTTATTACTCAGTTATTTGACCAACTCCTACAGGCATACCTTGAAGATACTGTGAGTTCAGTTTCAAATCACCATAATGTAGCAAGTTACACAATTTTTTTAGTTTCTTAGTGCACATAAAAATTATATTTATGGGCTGGGTGCAGTGGCTAATGCCTATAATTCTGGTACTCGGGGAGGCTGAGGCAGGTGAATTGCTTAAGCTCACGAGTTCAAGACTAGCCCAAGCCAGAGTGAGACCCCGTCTGTAAAAATAGCCAGGTGTTGTGACAGATACCTGTAGTCCCAGCTATTTGGGAGGCTGAGGCAAGACAATTGCTTGAGCCCAAGAGTTTGAGGTTGCTGTGAGCCATGACACCACAGTATTCTATCAGGGCCAAGAAAGGGAAACTCCGTCTCAAAAAAAAATTATATTTTTGCTCTACTATAATGTTTTCAGTGTATAATATCATTATGTCTAAAAATAATTCACCTACCTTCATTAAAAATACTTTATTGATAAACAATGCTAAAGATTATCTGAGCCTTCAGGAAGTCATAATTTTTTGTTAGTGGAGGGACTTGCCTAGCTGCTGATAGCTGCTGACTAGTCAGGGTGGTGGTTTCTGAAGGCTGGGCTGGCTGCAATAATTTGTAAAAATAAGATAACAATGAAGTGTGCTGCATTGATTGGCTCTTCCTTTCATGAAAGATTTTTCTGTGTCAGGCAATACAGCTTGACAGCATTTTACTCACAGTGGAACATCTTTCAAAATTGGATTTAATCCTCTCAAACCCTACTTCTGCTTTATCACTAAGTGTATTTTATATTCTATGACCTTTGCAGTCATTTCAATAATGTTCACAGCATCTTCACCAGGAGTAGAGTCCATCTCAAGAAATCACTTTGTTTACTCATTCATAAAAAGCAACACTTCATGTATTTAAGTTTTATCATTCAATTCCAATAAACCAGCCACATCTTCAGCACCCACTGCTAATTCTAGTTGCCTTACTATTACCACTGTATGTGCAATTACTTATTCCACTGAAGTCTTGAGCCCTTCAACATCATTCACGAGAGTTAGAATTAACTTCTTTCAAGCTGCTGTTAATGTTAATATTTTGAGCTCCTCCCATGAATCACAAATGTTCTTAGTGGCATCTACACTTACAAAATGTATTTCTTAAATAATGACTCAAAAGTCAAAATTACTCTTTAATCCATTGGGTGCAGAATGGATGCTGTGTTATCAGGCAGTAAAACAACATTTATCTCCTTGTACATCTCCCTCGGAGCTCCTGGGTGACCCAGTATATTGTCAAGAAGCAGTAATACTTTGAAAGGATTTTTTCCTTCTTTCTCTAAGCAGTAGGTCTCAACAGTGTGCATAAAAGTAGACCCTGCTGTAAACAGATGCACTGTCATCTATATTCTGTTGTCCATTTATGAGCACAGGCAGAGTAGATTTACCATAATTCTTGGCCCCATGTTTTTCAAAATGGTAAGGTCAGTAAACCCTGCTGTAAACAGATGTGCTGTCATCTATATTTTCCATTTATGAGCACAGGTACAGTAGATTTATTATAATTCTTAATGGCCCTATGTTCTTCAAAATAGTAAGTTAGCACTGGCTCTAACTTAAAGCCACCACTTGTATTAGTCCCTAAGAAGAGAGTCAGCCTGTCTTTTGAAGCTTTGAAGTCAGACACTAACTTCTCTCTAATTATAAAAATCCTACATGGCATCTTTTTCCAATATAAGTCTTCTTCTTCTAATTGAAAATATGTTATTTAGCATGGCTACCTTCATTAAATGTCTTAACTAGGTCTTCCAGATAACTTGCTACTGCTTCATGTTATAGATTTATGTTATGGAGATGGCTTTTTTCCTTAAAGCTCATGAACCAACCTCTGCTAGCTTCAAACTTTTATTCTATAGCTTCCAGCTCCATCTCTTCCATCATAAAATTGAAAAATGTTAGGGCCTTGCTTTGGATCAGGCTTTGGCTTAAGGGAATGTCATGTCTAGGTTAATCTTCCATCCAGACCACTTAAACTCTCTCCATATCAGCAAAAACACTGTTTCGCTTTCCTATTGTTTACATGCTCACTGGCATAGAGCTTCTAATTTCCTTCAAGAACTTTTCTTTTCTTTTCTTTTCTTTTCTTTCTTTTTTTTATTTTTTTTTGTTGTATTTATAGCTTGGCTATTTGGCACAGATGGCCTAACTCTGCCCTATCTGCTTTTGGCACACCTTCTTCACTAAGCTTAATACCTTCCAGCTTTTGATTTAAAGTGAGAAACATGCAATTCTTCCTTTCACTTGAATATATAGAAGCTATTGTGGGGTTATTAATTGGCCTAATTTCAATATTGTTGTGTCTGAGAGAATAGGAAGGCCTGAGAATGGGAAAGAGATAGGAGAATGGCCAATCTGCAGAGCAGTTGTAACATACACAACTGCTATCATTAGCTTACATGGACTCAGCTTACGGCACCCCCAAACCACCATGATAGTAACATCAAAGATCGCATATCACTCATCAGCAAAATAAATATAATAATGATTTTAAAAGTTCAAGATATTGTTATAATTGGCCAGGCATAGTGGCTCATTCCTGTAATCCCAACACTGAGGGAGGCCAAGGCAAGAGGATGACTTGAAATCAGGAAATTGAGACCAGGCTGAGCAACACAGTGAGACCCCTATTTCTACATGATTATAGAAACATTAGCCAGGCATGCTAGTACATGCCTGTAGTGACAGCTACTTGGGAGGTTAAGGCAGGAGGATGGTTTCAGCCCAGGAGGTTGAGGTTGCAGTGACTATGATGACACCACTATAATCTAATTTGAGCAACAGAGGGACACTCTGTCTCCAAAAAGAAAAGAAATATTGTGAAAATAACCAAAATGTGACACAGAGATATGATGTGAGCACACGCTATTGGAAAAATGTCACTGACAGACTGGCTCAATACAAAATTGGCACAAACCTTCAATTTGCAAAACATACAACATATACAAAATGCAACAAAGTAGCATGCAATGAAATCAATACCTGTATGTACTGGGAACTGTAGGGCAAGAATTTAAATTACACATATGTCTTGCCCATGAGTTCATATTTTGATGGGTGAGAAAGATATAATATATTGGTGATAATGCAGATGATAGATGATAGGTCAATTACTAGTCAAACATAGCAGGCTCTAAATCAAAATAATAAAAGGAGTTTCCTCAGGGAAGAGGGCAAATGCATTATCAGCCTCTGCTGGGGCATGAGAATAGACAGGGGTTGTAAGAACTAGGCATGGAAAGATGAAGAAGAGTTTAATAATTAAAAAAAGATTGAGAAGAACCTCCAAACTCTAAAATAGGCAATGCTGTATCCAAGAACATACAACTAGGATTAAGGAAACTGTA
Source organism: Galagoides demidoff (assembly GCA_963574575.1). Taxonomy (NCBI): domain Eukaryota; kingdom Metazoa; phylum Chordata; class Mammalia; order Primates; family Galagidae; genus Galagoides; species Galagoides demidoff. The sequence continues at coordinate 15,594 of CAUYQV010015647.1, read as the reverse complement.
AGTCAGGTTGTAGGCAATGATGAATTCACTAAAATAATGTTCTTGTTTCTGAAAGTCCAGTGTCTTCCTTCCCCACATGCTTTTTATGAGGAAGAGATTATTTGGCATGTTTAACTCTCAGTTATAATCAGCCTGTATCTAAATTGTGAAGTCCAATAGTCTTCTTAGTTGTTCTTATATTTTCATCCTATCAGATCTTCATACTAATTTTTGGCTACTCAGCCTTCCCAAGAGAAAAGAATATAAAACTTTGCCTTCCTCCCTTTATCAATCCTGGCTAGGAAACACCACATGTTTCTGAAGAAACAATAGAATGTTGTACTAGGCAGATAATGCAATAAATGGAAAAATTATATAAGAAGTTTTAATCTGATGAACTAAATAAAACATTTTCTTTTTCTGCGTGCAATGTTCAACATTTCTTAATCCCTTATATATATAGGTGTTTAATAAAAACTCTGGTTCAAATTTGGCAAACAGAAGTGCCTCTACTGCGTGGGGCACTACATGATCTGCCACCTAAATCTCTAAATGGGTCTTTGAGTCAAGTCACAGATGGCATGACAGCTCCAGTGTTATCAACTGATCAACCATGTACTAAACATAAAAAGTAAATAACTGTCTCCATGATGACCAGAGAGCTCTTTGTTGTCCAAATGTACCACAATCCTCTTAGCAATATACTCGCCCAGCTCTTCATGAATATAATATAAAAAATTTAAAAATACAAAATACAAAAAAAGTATAAAAATTTCGTGCCTTGGGTGATTGTTTTGATGTTTTTAGAATAAGTTTCTTTTGTGATATACATAATACATGAATAGATTCTCCTTGTAAGAAATTAAGAGATTATTCATCAGCCAAAAAAAATTGTTATTAAAAATTTTCAAATCAGTATTTATTATTTAACCACTAGAAAAACAATTGAGAATTTCTCTAGTCACTTAGAAAGTGAAAAAATTTCAAAATACAAAACAGCCTACACCCTAAGTGAGATGGTCAGACACACTGAAAGATTATAAAATCAGCCCCGCAGCATTTGCCTCTCAGCCACATGCAAGATACACTAAGGAAATTGTTCCAGAGACATTGAAGTTAATCTGTACTTGGGCATTTTGTCCTATAGTAACAGGAGGAAATTTGCCTCTACCAGGTGGCAGAAATTACTGTGTATCCTCACTAATCATATTCTCCAGTGCACCACGGTTGTCACCATTGGGAGAATCAAACAAGTAGTGGGTTGCTTTTTTTCAAGGGAAGAGTTTAAGAAAAAAAAAACTGAGCTTGTGGTGTCATAAAGAGAAAAGGTAAAGTAGAACCATTCCTCAAAATGTGAGAGAAATGTGTAGTTGTTAGAGTTGATAAGGTAATGGACCCCATCTAGAGATTTATGAGGAGAAAATTAAAATCTGGGCTTTCAACTACAAAGACATGAAGGTAAGAACAGTTATGAGGAAAGCATATGGAAATGATATCCTTTCATCAAGTTGTTAAAATGAGGTATTTCATTCCATCATTGCCTAAGGCCCCAAATGTAGGGGAAAAATCAAGAATGCCAATCATGGGTGCTTACCTCTTAGGATAAACCCCTTATGCATGACATACTCTGAGATCTTGAAATCAATCCTGCCAGTACCCACCTCTGATCCACATCTAAGCTGCATCACAGGAAGATTGAAGAGAATGATATCAAGTTAATGTTTTAAAGGAGTAGTCCCTATGCCCTGGATATGTGCTTGGGGTATGAGGAACCTTATAAGAATGAAAAGGAAGATGATTCTCTCAAAGAAGAAAGTCTTCATAACAGAGGGCTTGACAGGTATTCCTGTAATTTGAGGGATGTAGGGATTGGTATCTGACTCAGGCCTAGAAAAAATGAATATGCAGGTATACGGCTAAAAGAGGGCTACATTGATAGACTTTATATTTCCCCTGCAAAGAGAACAAAGGTATCAGATGATACGAGACTTGGGCTTCCCCACTGAAGAAGGAGGAAAGACGTGACCCAGGACAATGGTAAAATGCTGAAAGCTAGAGAGCCAGAGGGGAGTTATGAACCCCTAGTGTGAAGAGGCAGTAGACAGCAGGTGGGATTCTCCAAAGAACACACAAAACAGATCACGAGAGAAAAGGAAATTAGTATTTAACATCTTCAACATTTCAGTCACTATGTCCGTTACCAATTTGTTTCCTCTTACCTCAGAATACACCCTTCAATGTATGCTCTGTAATAAAATTTCTTTAAGCATTTCACCTTTAAAGTTTGTTCATTGTTAAGTTTTCTCAGTACAGGGTGCTATAGGAACATGTCTAGAACAAAAGACCACCCTGTAGTTTACACCAAGGGCAGGGAGAGGGAAGAAGCAAAATAAGTGTAATGTCATCCAGGGAAGAGCTGCTCCAGCCATGGGTCCAGAATGCAGGCCCTCTGTGACCTAGCAGCTTCACCAAATAATAAACTTTCCATAGCCCACTTAACCTGGAAACCAAATCCCCATGCAGACCACATGCTCTAAAGGCCTTCTGTCTGTTCCTCAGATGCCCACTAAAAGCCCACACCACTGGCTGCTGATGTCCTTGCAACCCTGTTTATACTGTGGAAAGTTGCCTATCACTTGGCAGCAACTCTCACCACCTCCAGGCTGGCCAAACTAAGGAATATCTCTGCTCCCAGTGGACTGAACTATTCCCCTTCTCCTTCAAGGTCATAAGCCCTTCCAAGTTTCTTCTTCCTTGGGCATGAGCCCTCAGCCCTAGAGTAACAAGAAGGTTCTTATATCTGATTATTACTCTTGTATTATTCTTACTAATTCTTCATATGAAACTTCCTCAGTTTAATCTGCTATGTAGTTTCTATCTCCTGGTTGGATCCAGATTACTACAGTTACGAATAAAATTCTATAGCAACACAAATCTGTTAAAAACTTATGTCTCTTACCTCTGTCCTTCCTAATCCCCTTCAACTCAGGAGGAGCTAGATCAGCCATATGAGAAATATGTGAAATATATGGGGGGAAGAACAGAATAGAAAGTTGATGCAATCAGAAAATTACAAGCTTCCTGACCCACTACTAGTGTCATTAACCACTACAGGCCTGATCCAAAACAGAGTATGAAGAGAATAGAAGCTTTGATTAAATAAGCCTTTGAAATTATATGATTATGAATTTCTTAGTGCCTAAAAATAACTGGAAAAGCAACTGCATCTGCATGAGACATTATACAGGTTGTACAGCAAAACAGAGCAAGACTGAGCAAGACATTAACTAGAAACAGAAAAGTGAGGTTTCTAATAACCTCAATCAGGAAAAAAAATAAGGAAAGTAACAACAGATAACACAAAGATACAAAAAAAACTCTAATTACTATAAAAGAAACTCTATGCCCAGAAATTTGACAATGTGGAGGAAATGGACCAATACCTGGAATCATACAACCTCCCTAGAATTAACCAGGAAGAAATAGATATCTTGATCAAAATAATATCAAGTACAAAAATTGAAGCGATAATAAACAACAACAACAAAAAATCCTTGGACCAGAAAGCTTCACACTAGCATTCTACCAAACCTTCAAAGAAGAGTTTGAACCTGCATTTCAGAATCTATTTCAAAACATTCAGAAGGAAGGACCCCTCCCCAATATGTGCTACAAAGCAAACATCATCAGATACCAAAACCAGGAAAAGACCCAACAAAAAAAGAGAACTACAGACCAATTTCACTAATGAATATAGATAAAAAAAAATACTCAATTAAACCTTAGCAAATAGAATAGAGACACACATTTAAAAAAATATCATCCAACATAATGAAGTAGGTTTTATCAAGGGACGCAAGGCCAGTTTAACATATGCAAATTGATAAATGTAATTCACAGAAATAAAACCTAAAACAAAGATCGTATGATCCTCTCAGTTGATGCAAAAAAAAGCATTTGACAAAATTCAGCATCCTTTTCTGAGAAGATCACTTAAGAAAATGGTTAGAGATGGGAGATTTCTTAAACCAATAAAAGCCATCTATGACAAACCCATAGCCAATATCATACTGAATGAAGTAAAACAAAAGCACCCCTTGGAACTAAAACCAGACAAGGATGTCCTCTATTGCCACTACTATTCAACATAATTCTGGAAGTCCTAACCAATGCAACCAGGCAATAGAAGGACAATAACAGCATTCGAATAGGGACAGAGGAGGTCTTTGCTGATGATACGATCTCATACCTAGAAAACCCCAGGTATTCAACCACAAGACTCCTGGAAGTGATCAAGAAATGTAGTAACATTGCAGGATATAAAATCAATGTCCACAAGTCAATAGCCTTTGTATATGCCAATAACAATCAGAGAAGAAATCAAGGACACAATATCCTTCACAATAGCTTCAAAAAAAATGAAATACCTGGGGATATATCTAACAAAGGAGGTGAAGAATCTCTACAGAGAAAATTATGAAACCTTGAGAAAAGAAATAGCACAAGACATTATCAAATGAACGAACATACCATGCTCTTGGCTGGGAAGAATCAACATTGTTAAAATGTCTATACTTCACAAAGCAGTCTACAGATTTAATGCAATCCCTATTAAAATACTAATATCATACTTTGAAGAACTATAAAAAAAATAGTTCTTCATTTTGTATGGAACCAGGAAAAAAAAAATATATATATATAGCCAAGGAAACTGTTAGCAATAAAAACAAAGCTGGAAGCATCACTTTACCAGAGTTCATGTTATACTACATGTACACAGTAATCAAAACAGCATGCAATTGGGGCAAAAATAGAGATATAGATCTATGGAACAGAGAGATGAAATCCACTTCATATTACCATCTGATCTTTCATATACCAAATAAAAGCATACTCTGGGGGACAGAATCCCTATTCAACCAGTGGTACTGGGAGAACTGCATAGCCACATGTAAAAAACTAAAACTGGACCAGCATCTATCACCACTTACAAAAATTAACTAATGATAGTCAATGATAAAAAAAAAAATCATTTAATGATAGAAAAAAATCTTAGAAGAAAGTGTAGGAAAACTCTTGATTGATATAGGCCTGGGGAAAGATATTATAAAGAAGACTCCAATGGCAATTGCAGCAACAACAAAAATAAATGATACTTAATTAAACTTTAAAGCTTTTGCACATCTAAGGATACAACAATTAAAGCAAACAGACAACTGTCAGAATGGGGATAAATATTTGCATGTTACAAATATGACAATGAGTTGATAACTATAATCTACAGAGAACTCAAATTCATCAACCAAAAAAAACAGCAAACAATCCCATCTACCACTGGACAAGAGATGAACAGAACCTTCTCTGAAGAAGATAGGTGAATGTCCAACAAACATGAAAAAATGCTCATTATCCTTAGTTATCAGGGAAATGCAAACCAAAACTACCTTGAGATATCACCTAACCCCAGTGAGAATAGCCCACATTACAAAATCCAAAACTACAGATGCTGGTGTGGATGTGGAGGAAAGGGGACACTTTTATACTATTGGTGGGATTGCAAACTAATACAGCCTGTTTGGAAAGAAATATGGAGAATCCCCAAAGTGGTAAAAATAGACATTCTCTTTGATCCCTCAATCCCATTACTAGGTATCTGCCCAGAAGAAAAAAAAATTATTTCACCATGAGGACATTTTTATATGAATGTTTATAGCAGCTCAATTCATAAGATTTGGAATCAACCCAAGTGCTCATCAACACATGAATGGATTAATAAGCTGTGGCATATGTATACCATGGAATACTATCAGCCATTAAAAGACGGAGACTTTAGATCTTCTGTATTAACATGGATGGAGTTGAAGACCATTCTACTTGGTAAACTATCACAAGAATGGTAAAGCAAGTACCCAACGTATTCAATTCTAATATGAAACCAGTAGACAAACAAACACATGCCCACACACGAGAAAAACACAATTAAACTTGAATGGGGTTAAGGAGGAGGGAGGAGGAAAAGGAGACAACGGAGGGGGGTTGTGTACTCTCAACTAACAGGCACAATATAACTGTATACGGCACACCTCCTAGGTGTGGGACACCACTACAACTTGGACTTTACCTTATCCATCCAATAAAGGGAACCTAATCTTCTGTATTCTCATATTAATCTGAAATTTTAAAAAATCAAATAAAAAAGTAGAAACAGAAAAATATATTTGTTGAACAAAAATATTCATTAGAAGCATAATGAGGTCAACCTGAAATAGGCTAATTTCAATTACTTAGAGAAAAAAAAATAGTAATGAAAATATAAACTCTCTTCCAGACAAACAAAAGCTTAGAGAATTTACCACTACCAGACTCATCTTACTAAAAATAGTAAAAGTCATTCTTCAATATGAAGAAAACACACACACAAAAAAAAACACGTAATGTGCAAAAAGGAAATATTTGAAGATATAAAACCCACCAGTAAAATTCAGTACAAAGACAACCACAAATGTTCCAAGACCACCATTGTGGTGTGTAATCTATTCCTAACTCTAGTATGAAGCCTAAAAGACAAATCTATCAAAAACAATAACTACAGAAGCTAATTAAAAATTAGGTAATATAAACACATATAAATTGAAACAACAGAAAGTCAAAATACAGGAGGATGAAATTAAAGTGTAAAGGGTCTTTTAATGTTTTCTTTGTTTCTATTTGTGTGTGTGTGATATAAAATAAGGTATAATTGCTTTAAAATAACATGTTATATATATATGATATCACATATATATGCATTGAAGAATCTATAATTGATCAATAGACACTAAGCTCTTTTACTGTATGATACATTTATCTATATAAATACATGTATGTATTGAAGAAATATGAACAATATTTATGATGATTTAAAGAACTGTAGATTTTTGTATAAGATAATGGTGTTGTGATTATATTTTAACAGCCTTTATCTCATAGAGATCAAATGTTGAAGTGTGCATAACTAAAATGATACAACTAAATAAAATAACTAGTAAAAAATGAATTTGAAGTTCATAGTACTTCAAAATAATTCTATGGTGGAAGGTAGATAATGGATGAGAAAATAAGTGACATCATATTACCCATGTGATAATTACTGTAAAAAATGGTTGATAGCTACTCAGAGGTTCATAATATATTTTCTTCACTTATGTTTAAGCTTGGCATTTTATAAAGCAAATAATAGCAAAGAAGAATAAATGCTTTTAGGAGAACTTTAATAAAACATTCTAAAGTTCTATAGTAAACTATAAAGTTATATAATAGTATTTTACCTTGAGAAACTCTTTTATATAAATTATGCCAGAAGATTTCATCCGTATATATAGTATTTAACTTTTATAAGAAAACTTTGGGTGGTGCCTGTGGCTCAAGGAGTAGGGTGCCAGCCCCATATATTGGACGTGGGGGGTTCAAACCCAGCCCTAGCCAAAAACTGCAAAAAAAAAAGAAAAAGAAAAGAAAACTTTCATGTATTTTTCTTAATAAACATTTAAAATTTAATATTCAATTTGAAGTCTATTGTCATGTCAACTTTTCTCCAGAACATTCCTCTTCTTCTCACATGCATTTTAAATTTATGGGTAATTAAATTATGTTTTGGCCATAGTTAAATTCAGTCACTTCATGAATAATTATTTAACACTACCTAAATGCCAAATGTGAGTACAATATATGAATAAGGCATAGCTCCTAGCTTTAAGAAATGGATCATTCAGTGATAGAGCTTAGTGTCTATTGATCAATTATAGATTCAGTTATTGTAATAACTGTGTTGAGCATGTCCCTAAGATCTCACAGAGTAACCTGAAAGGATGGTATTAATAGGACTTAGCTATGAGAATTGAATGAAATGTCATCTTTTAATGAAACTCATGGATAGCAGCCATTCATATATCTTCAGAAAACTTCTAAAAGCGTGTGTATGGCAATTTAATCCTATGACCATTACAGAGATAGTTTTGGAAAGATTTAGGGTATTTCTCAGGCTGCTTTTATGTAAAAGGTAATATTTTAACTCAAATAAACATCCCTACAAAGACTGAAAATTAAACACTGAAGAATGCTACATTCCTAATTTAGTTTGGATGTATTTGGAAAAGTTAATAGCTTTAGTTTCAAATATATTAAGGAATACATTTTCACATATTTTTAAAGAAAACGAAGTTTATCAAAACTTTATTATTCCAATTGTTCCAAATTCTATATAATATAGAATTACAGAATTTAATAGTACATCTCTAGCCCCCTGTCTGCTTTTTGTTTTTTTCTTTAAAATAACTAGAGGTATTTTAGGTTTAAAAAAAAACAAACCGTCCTTCAGCTTGTTGATTTGGAGGCACCACAATTCAGAGTGATTCATTGTAGCTGTGAATAAGGAATGTCACCAAACTAGTGAGTGAGATGGCCTGAACCACTTTAGAAATTAATGGACTGGCTATGATATACGGGTGCCTCTTTCATACATCTATAATTGAAGTGACAATTTATTTCCAATCATTTCAAGTATGGTAATTATAAAGCACCATCATTGCCTGTTTAATATTCTTGCAGGAAGCTGTCAAATGAATGCTAGCCAGGGACCAATATTTTGAAACTGAGAATCATGGAAAAAATATGGAAAAAAACAAAAGGCCTGCTTCGTTTTTCAATGCCAGAGCCTTCGCCAAGGTGGGCAGAATTAAATAAAGCAAGATAGCTGCTCATGGAATTTTTAAATCATAGAAGTTTCTTTGAAAAATGTGCAGACAAGGAAAACAAAGACTAACAGCAGACAATTGTTGTACTGATTCAATGATGACATTTCAATAGGCATTCCTGGAGAAGGTCTGACTCATTGCCAGGCATTCTGACAGACACTGAAGACAGTGAAATAAAAATGCAACAATGCCCCAAAACATATGCAGAATGATATTACCATGGTGAGAGGCACTTGTGTACTGCACACCAGGAGGGTTCTTTTAAAATGGTGTTTACTGGATACTGTTGTTTTCATTTCCAAGCTGGTAATGCAAAAGCATAGATGTGTGAAAGGAGTATTTACCAAAATCTCTCATAATTCTAGAAACCAAAAAAAATTTGAAAATCTGAGTTCAAGCAAAATTTTAAAGAAAGAAATATTTAGGCAAATCTATGAGTACTTCTGCAGACTTTGATGCTGCCTCCCCTTACTCTCGTGACCGCACCCTGCCTTAACCTCTATTGACGTTCACTTATGTCAGTTTGCCTCTACTTCAAACAGTTCTAAATCAGGGCAAGAAACATGTCTTATTCATTGAGGTCTCGTCAGTGTCAGTCACAGTAGAACATTATAACAGAAATGCAATAACTGGGCAAATAGTCAAATAGTAAGTTCATGAATGAAATTTGCTTCTGTAATTTCTGTTTTTTTCCATCCTATTTCTACCACTTAGACAAGATCCTCAGTCTATATGTCCTCCATTCTCTACCTATACTTTTATGAAGGATTAACTCTTCCCAAAACACCAAAAAAAGAAAAAGAAAAAAGAAAGAAAGGAAGGAAGGAAGATTATTGTATTACACAAAACTTTCCCTAAAGTTTTTGTTTATTCTCCATTGTTTAAGGAATAAAATATCACCTCTTTAATGTGGTATCCAGGACCCTACACAATTCTTTTGTGATCTACCTCTATAACCTTATAATAACCACTGTGCAATAAATGTAAAAAAAAGGCATTAATTACAAGTGGGGTTTTTTGAGTTATTCTATGTGTAAAATTTGAGTTTCAATTCATCAAATATTTACTACCAATTTAAGTGTCACATTTTATACTCACTAATAAAAATCTTAATGATGGGAATTTTATGGGTACATAAAAATTGTAATAATGCTTTCACAGTGAATTAGAAAATAATTATGTTATTAAATTAATAAGAAAATGGAAACCTGATGTGAGAAGGTTTGAAATAGGTTGCCAGAAGATAAGTAGATGAGGGGTGGCGGGGAAGAACTTTAACCAAACTGCATACCCATAGCTTTCATTCTCTCCCAGAATAGCAACATTGACTAAGAACTCGGAGCCCAATCCAAGGAACCACAAAAATAGTACAACTTTTCTTTTGAACTCAGCTAATAAATATCAATGCTGACCCATGTAAATGACTAATGCAAAAGTCTCAATCAATGTAGATTATTAAGCCAAGATTTTGAAGATTTGTACAAGAAAAGCATGAACTACAGATAAACTGTGGCTATTTTCCAAAGGGGAGGTAGGAGCCTTGGCATTTTAAAGGCACACAGAGGCCAGGCGCGGTGGCTCACACCTGTAATCCTAGCACTCTGGGAGGCTGAGGCAGGTGGATTGCCCTGAGCTCAGAGATTAGAGACCAGCCTGAGCCAGAGTGAGACTCTGTCTCTGAATAAATACATAAATAAATAAATAAAGTCATACAGAAGGAAAAAGGTGCCAGGTGGTGGGCAGGTCTCACACTTATGAGATAGTAGTCACATTTTTGTGAGGCCTAAGAAATCTACATTTCATATAAGCTAAGGGAATGAAGAAAGTATCAATTATGCAGATGTCTCTGGAGAGGTGGAAAGTGATTCTGTCTTCTTTCCAGTTCTGTCACCTGTAAGATAAGCTTTTAATTCACTATTAGTGTGGAATCAAATAAGCTTTAATTTTAGCTATGAGGCGTAGGCATAATTTGCATGTCCTTGCTTATGGGAGTTTAGTGAGAAATGCTCTTAATGAGAGGCTTTTACCTTTCTTTTTGTATAAGGAGTCGGGTGGCAGTGGTGGCCCTGAGACTTTCATTTCCTTTTTATGCTCCCCCATGTTCTTCAAAATATTTGGGAAAAGCCTTGTAAAAAACATGATTTCATGGTGGTTGTTATTTCTGTTTTTATCAAATCCGGAAGGTTCATTTTTAGAAGGCCATATCTCCCAAAGGAGAAAAAAGTAAGTCAAGAAGGACAATTTTTAAAAATTATAGGTAAGTAAAACTCTGAAACGATGGACAAGGCCAGAATCCAGTCCACATGCTCAAGGCTTCTTGGGTGTGGCTCCAGGACAAATTTGGCTCTGAATAAACCTCCTTAAATTATTTTACCCAGTGTGGCCTTTTTTCCATTGATAGTAACAAAGTGCACTTGTAAAGCCTCGAGAAAAAGGTCACTGCGATTTCATGAGTCTAAGTCAGAAAATGGAAGAAGAGTTTGAAAACATTATCTGGAGATTTGTAGCTGGGAAAGAATTCAGAATTCAGTCTAAAACAGTAGAACACTGCCTTTTGATGAGAATTAAAGGAAAATAATTATTTTCTGTGCTTGACAAAAACTCTTACAATAGCCATGGTTAAATAGACAACTGATAAAGAAATTGGGCTATTTTTGTGGCATATAAAAATTTAATGTAATAACCATAATTATTAGTGATAAGATGTATTAAAGTACTTTGGAACTTTGAAAATCTCATAAATTTTAGGACACATATTAATAACATGCTTATTTAAATATAAGCCAAAGAAAGTTAAACATTGTTTGGTATTTGACAATGCTTTCTGTATGGTTTTTCATATACCAAATAAGCCTACTATTCAGCTTTTAGATTTTCAGTGGCTGTAATATTTAGAAAGCTAATCCAAGGTCAAGAACAATTTAGAATTTTGATTTTGAAAAGTTTGTCAAATATCAAAGGTTTATAATAACATTTACTGTCATAAAACTTATTTTCATAAAGTACGATCTCAAGCTACTATAAAATAGTCATTTGTTCAACCAAAGTGATAATTCAAATATTTCAAAAAGCAAAAACTGTTACTCTTTCATAACTTTTATATTTATTTAGTTTTAACAAAGTATTTTCAAAACTTTTGAATTAGGTAAATTATTTTTCCAAAAGCCACTTTTCTGTGCCTCCTTAGAAACTTTTTCCAAAGAAAAAAGTCTACATGCATTTTTGTCTTTCTGTGTATATAATTGTTTCTCTTATATTTGGTAGTTTTAATTACATGGATTAATTATAATGTTAACTCTTAGTAACTCTTATTTTTAGTAAAAACCTAGGGAGTTAAGGTAACTTTGTATTGTTATCAGTCTCTAATTATATTAGTACACCTAAATATATTTAGCTTTCTATATTAAATAGAAATGAGATGTCAAATTATATAAACTTAAACTTATGATTAATAATCAACGTTTTAGTATTTTAACTTACTTACAAATGACTCAGGCTGTAATAGAGGAAATGGCCAGAAAAAAAATGCCCAAAATGGTTCTGATCTCCTTAAAACACCTTCACCCTTTAAAATGTTTTCTATCTCTCCACCCTTGTCAAGGAGTAAAACTGGCATCTCTGCCTCAGGCCAGCAGTTGAGTGGAGCGGAAGAGTGTCTTTTGTTCTTTACACTGCAGAGGAAGGCTCAGCAGAACCATCCTAACAGAGGTCCCTAAAAGACCATCCTCCTAGGGGGTCCCAGCCAGCAACAGCTGGCATTGGGCTGACAGGGTGTCCCAGTGGATTCTAGAGATGAATGGATCAGAACCACTAACTGTAGTTGAACAATACACCTTCCCCTTAAAAGCTCTTTATTTTTGCTTATGGGGGAGAAATTTGTTACTTTGAGGTGATAGTCTGCAATTTTCCTCCTTTGCTGGCAAATTAATGAATTTCTCTTTCCTTCTCATCTATCACTTGTCCTTATTCTTCTGTGCATCCCTGTGGACAAGTATCAAGCTTTTGGTAATAAGACATTTCATGGTTATTCTTTTTAATTTAATATGACATAACTTTAAGATTTTAAATTACTAAAAAGAACTTTGAAACTTTAAGTTCATTGTCAGATCTAGCCAAATACTAAAAATAGCAAGGAAAGAGCAGTTTTGTGACCTTAAAAACATTTAGCAGAGATAGACAGGTTTTAACCAATAGGTTCAGGTGAAAGTGCCTAACTTAGATTTTGAAGATGTTTTTATTTTATTTTACCAATGATGTTCATAACTCTCTTTATTCATCAAAGATTACTAAAGTCAAGTGAACTTAAAAAGCATTTAGGCTTATTTACTTAATTTATGACATATGTACATGCATACAAGGATCCTGTAGGCTTGATTTTAAAATGAGAATGGCAAAAACTCATCAGTCCCAAAGGACAGTTGAGTTTAAACCATGTCATTAAGAATGAAATGAGTAAAAAAAAAAAAAAATGGAATGAGTAATTTTTTATCTCACAAGTGGCCTAAACCTTCACTGAGTCTCAGAGAAAATGGGATTTTAATTAATATCTTAAAGGACTGAAAGAGGAAATCTATGCCCTTCCAATAAAACATTTGTGTATATTAAAAGAAGATAGTAATGGATATCAGGCAATATAAAATTATAGGAATTCAGCACAGAATGTTCCAAGACCAGCTTTATTAAAATAGGTAGTATTAAATTTGGACCCCTAACAAAGAGAGAGACAACATAGGGCCAAGGTATGTGATAAGTTGATAATATATTTCTTAGGAATATATCTTAAGTGTCTAAATTTCGTTCTTTTTTTGTCCAATCCAAAAGAGAGGAGAAGCCCCTTTTAGTATATTTAGTTGCCTGTCACATGGCCATTTTTGTCTAGCTATGACACAGCAAGGTCAAAATTTTTCTCAAGACATAAAGTAATTTTTGGTATCCCAAAAAGCCAAAGACACCAGATAACATGTTATAAAAGAGAGTTGTTCTATATCTGAGAAGAAGCTGCTTATGACTTTTTAGATACCATAGGGAAAATAGAATAGCCTCCAAAGAGGGGTAAGTGGTGCTTTTTTCAAGTTCTTTAGAAGCAACATGTTTTAGCTAGGACAAAGAGTTGATGTTTTATTTAGCTTTTGAACTTTTTAACTAAAGCCATCCTTTTAAGTGAGACCAGTAAGCCTTAACTAAGGTTATAACTTAATCAAAGAAGCAGCAGGTGTCTCAAAAGAAGTGGAAAACAGTTACTATGAAAAGTCACAAAACAGCTGAAAGAAACAATAGTCTTCCGAGCCATAAACCAGGCACAAGCCCATATTTCTGACTGGCCATACTTTTTTAGGGTCTCAGTTTCTCAAAAGTTCAAAAGCCTCCCATGCCTCTCACAGTAGGCGTAGGAAAATAGGGAATTAAAGGTTTTTCATAGCATAAATGGCAAAATTTACATAAAATCAAACCATACTTATTCCCTGATGGGGAACTGAATCCAGGCTGTTATAGTGACAACACAGAATTTTAACCATTAGGCTATAAGGCAAATTGTCCTCTACTATCATTCCCACAGGGGCAGCATATAAAGAATTTTATCTTTTAGGGCAGATTTTGCTCTTGAATTTTGTCAGGAGACTTTCTAAGGGCCTCTTTGGCAGCTGGTCACATGGTGAGGGTGGGGGTAAAGGAGTCCCTCTGGCCTGTGGCCTGTGTCTATGATGGGGCCCATAGCATCCAGCTTCTTGGGACCAAGCTCGGGTCCCAAGCTTGGCCACAAGAACTGGCTCCATGTCCTGGATAATGGGATACCAGGCAGCTCCCAGCCTGGGGCAAGGGAATTTTGGTGGTAGGAGTCTCTGTGATTGTAGGACCTTCCCTGATCTGAGAATGGCTACCTCTCATTATGAGCCAGTAGCTGAAATTGGTGTCAGTGCCTATGATATGGTGTACAAGGCCTGTGATCCTCACAGTGGCCTCTTTGAGGCCCTCAAGAGTGTACGAGAGTGCCCAGTGGAGGAGGAGCTGGTGGGGTCTTCCCATCACCACAACTTGAGAGGTGGCCTTACTAAGGTGGCTGGAGGATTTTGAGCAAGCACCCCAATGTTGTTTATCTCACGGACGTTTGTACTCACTCCAAACTGACTGTGAGATCAAGGTCTCCCCCACCAGGCTTGCCAGCAGGGTAGCTAATGCACCAGTTTTTAAGAGGCCTAGATTTCCTGCATGCTAATTGTAGGAAATCCAAAGGAGATCTGAAGCCAGAGAATATTCTGGTGACAAGTTCTGGGGCAGTCAAGCTGGCTGACTTTGGCCTGGCCTGACTCTGCAGCTAGGAGATGGCACTTCCCCCTGTGGTTGTTACCCTTTGGTACCGTGCTCTAGAGGTTCCTCTGCAGTCTACATTTGCACACCCGTGGACATGTGGCGTGTCCGCTGCATCATTGCAGAGATGTTTCATGGAAACTCTGAACCTGGTTGGGCAAAATCTTCCAGCTGATTGGGCCGCCTCCAGAGGACAACTGCCCAGGAATGAGTCTCTCTCTACCTGGAGGAGCCTTTCTCCCAAGAGGACCCCACCCGGTGTAACCAATGGAGCCTGAGATGGAGGAGTCAGCAGCACAGCTGCTGCTGGAAATGCGGACTTTAACCCACACAGGTGAATTCCACCTTCTGAGCTCCACAGCAGCTCTCATGGAAGGAAGGATGAAGGTAATCCCCAGTGAGCAGCGGAGTAGCTGCCATGAAAGGCAGGGAAGCTGAGGGCGGAGCCAAGATGGCAGACTGCAGCCAGCTTTTTGCAGAGGCTCCCGTCCAGAAGGAGGCTGAAAGGACAGAAGTTTAGCTAATTAGCTGATGGTTTGGAGCAGAGCCAAGAGAGAAGATTGAGGAGCACACTTCA
>CAUYQV010015643.1:0-18775 GCA_963574575.1 Galagoides demidoff | reverse complement strand
GGCGCCTGTGGTCCCAGCTACTTGGGAGGCTGAGGCAGGAGACTGGCTTGAGCCCAGGAGTTGGAGGTTGCTATGAGCTGTGATGCCATGGCACTCTACCCAGGGGGATAGCTTGAGGTCTGTCTCAAAAAAAAAACAATTTCACTAGGGGTGTGGAGGAAAAATGTAAACTTGGGCTATGCTAAGACCAACGACATTTCAAACCACTCCACTTCAATCATGCACCTTCCTTTGATGCAAATCGTTAACAAACTGAAAATCTCTTGTCTTACTTACAGTTTCTGAAATTTGTCAACATTGTGGTGAAAGAGTTGGCATCATCGCTCACATTTCTGCTTTTCTTTAGGGGGAAAAAGCAGTAAAGACTGTTCCTTGGCATCATTATCTCCACCTCGATATGACTTGCATACCTGCTCCACTGCTCTGGTTCAAGACAATTAATCCTAATATCCAACCCTCCTGCAGTAATTTCTCATCTTGGCAGGTCTCTTTCTGCAGTGGCTAAAGGGGAGTGGCCGAGTTCCCAAAGCTTGGACTCAGCCAGATGGACCTTTCCTCACACATGAAGAGCCTGTCTGGCCTCTCCCTTTCTCTCTTCTTTCCCCTCCCTGTCCTTCCTTCCCTCCTTCACATCTTCTTTGTGCCTCTCCCTTCCCTTCCTTCTCATGTCTCCTTTCTTTCCCTCTTCCCTCCTTTCTCCCCCTTTCCTTCCTTCCCCCTTTGTCGCTCCCAGCTCCTTCTTGATCCTTTCTTTTTTTCCCTCTCCTTTTTTTCTTAGTTCCCTAAAAACAAGTTTGACTTCAAAAATAAACAAAGCAAGGGAGTCCCAGGGAAACCTCACCCAGCTTTTCTGCATGGTGGAGAACATTGACTGTAGCCCCTCTACCAAGTGTAATTGGTTGATTGATAAATGGCCGGTAGCGATGGAGATGGAAATAGCCTCTATTATCATCCCTTCCTTACTCAGGGAAAAAGCTCCAGTGCCCTAATTTTTTTCAACCCAATTCCAATTTCATATTTATGAAAAGCTAGTCTCTGCCACTCCCCAGCAATCTGCTTATTGAACATCCTTTTCCGCGAGCATAATTATCTGCATCATCCCTTGATATTGCATTCTTTTATTTCATTTTCCTCCCCACCTCCTGCTGTGCTGACTGCCATCTCCACACTCCATCCTCTGACCAAGAGAATAGGTCATTGATTTTTTTTCTCCCAAAGTCAGTACCACTCTGTGACTTGGTCTTGATCCCCAGAGACAATGAGTGTAAGAGAGAGAGAGAGAGAAATGGAGAGGGCATGCTAACACCACAGTAGGACACTGGGTCAGAGGTCCCCATCCAGTCTGGGACGGCTACATTGTGTTTCCTCCCTCCCCTGTCACCATCTCTTCTAATGGCAGATGCTCCTGCCTGAGTGCTTATATTGGAAATTGGATGTCATTTCTGTGCGGGCATATGATTATCATATGTACACACGAGCTTTAGCCAAGATCTGCATTTGGAAAGCAAGTGAGCAACCAGGACGATATCCATTAGTCTGCAATTGTGGATTATTTTTTGTAACCAGCCTAGAAAGACTGCATGCCATTTATTCACATTTCAGATAGCTTGGACAGACAGAACATTTACTGATAACTTTGCAAATCAACACTCCGCAAAGCTACACAGTACTCCTACTTTGAAAGAAACGAATAAGCACAGGCTGCCCGGCAGAGACCGTGCTTGGTAGACGCTTCTCATCTGTCTCCCTGATTCTGAGATTTGATTTATAATCCCCCCCAAAATATGTTTTATTGTAATAGCAAAGAAACAATCTATCAATTAATTATTGAGTGAGAGTCTATTCCATGCCAAGCTCTAATCTAGGTACATGAAATACGGCAATGAACAAAGCAGGCAGCATTGTGCTTTCAGCAAAGGGGTTGGGTGGGTGCAAATGAGATCATTTTACTTCAGAATTGTGCTCTAATTGTACATGAACTTGATTTGACTGCAGTCTCCACATAACCCCCCGATATGCCCTGTATGTGTGGGAATACGCTCTGAGCACACTCAGGGTGTCATTTAATGTGTTTATGCTTCTGTCTGTGTTTTGGGTCTGTATCTCCATATCCTCTTTTGTTATTTCTTAAAGTGTTGGAAATGAATTATTCCTATCATATACAGTAGATCACTGAAATAAAAATTTTTCCAGACATGTTGTGATTAACCTATTACCATTTTTTTAAAAAAGTTACTGGTTTCTGATTCCCCCTTTTAATCTGTAGATGTAGGTGTTTTTGTTGTTGCTATAGTTGTTGTTTTTGAGACAGAGTCTCACTTTGTCACCCTCTATAAAGTGCCATGGCATCACAGTTCACAGCAACCTCCAACTCCTGGGCTCAAGCGATTCTCTTGCCTCATCCTCCGTAGTAGATGGGACTACAGGTGCCCACCACAATACCAGCTATTTTGGTTGTTGTTGTTGTTGTTTGTTTGTTTGTTTAGCAGACCCAGGCCAGGCTTGAACCCACCAGCCTGGGTATATGTGGCTGGCGCCCTACCTGCTGAGCTATGGGCAGCCATAGCTGGTATGGTTGTATTGTTTTGTTGGTTGGTTTGGGTTTTTTTAAATTAAAATCAGCATTATCTGGAAGGTACTGTTTATAGGACAAGCCATGTTAACCTGCTAAGCACCCATTACCTTTAATTAATGTGATGACTCTTTGCCTCTTTACCTAAAAAAGACATTGTTTGTGAAGCGTCTTTCTCTCTTACGTTGATGACACTACACACAAATAAGCGTGACATTAAACTATTGTGACATCATAAAAAGGAATTTTTATGTGTATATAACATCATTTTCTTCTACCTCAACTTTCCTCATCTTTCCCCAAACTCGTCATTTTAATCTCAATCAATGTCTACATGTGCCTTGAAAAAGAGATGACTATTTCCCTGGCTCTTATTGTAATTATGAGTGTTCATGACTAGAAAAAAATAGTTTTTGTTCATAATATTTTACTGCTACATCAAATAGTTGTAACATAGGTTTATTTCATTATCTAAATATAGTTCTCCATTTACCTTTAACAGCCATATCTTCTTTGAATACATTAAATTAGTTAAATATTTTTATTTGATTATATAATTCTCTGCATATTTCAATCCAATTCCTTCTCTCTTAGGCTGAAAAAGCCTGAATACTAGAAATCATACTGTGGATTTTGACATTATGTATTTAATAGATTGAATAGAGTGTTTTTATAACTGATATGTAAATGTGTGCACACTATCCAAGGAGCTTTGAGAAAAAACTTGACAATGCAGGTCACAGACATAACAGATAAAAAGTGGTCCTTTTACAAGTGCATCATTTGTAAAAAATTGGAAGCAACAAATATGTCCTTCAAATAGGAGCATAGATAAATGTTGGTATAATCCACCCAGTGAAATATTACTAAGCTATAGAGAGAAATGAGCTAGCAAGCCACACAAAGACACAGGGGAAACTGAGGGTGAGTCAGCAGGAGAAAGAAACCATATGATCAGGTTACACGGTGGATGATCCCAACACTATGACTATTGGAAAAAGTAAAACTGTGAGATGACAAAAATATCAGTGGTTTCCAGGGATCAGAAAATAAATAGGCAGGACAAAAGCCAGAGGAGCTACTCGGTATGATACTGCGATGGCAGGTACCCATCTTGTGAAAACCCGCAGAACCACATGCAACAGAGAATGAACTCTAATGTCAACTGCAGACTTTAGCTAGTAACAATGAGTCAGTACCAGTTCATCAGCTGTAACAAATGTATCACATTAACACACAATGTTAATATAGTAGCAACTGTGTGTTGAAGGGGAGGGGTTTATAGGAACTCTTTGTGACGTCTGCCCAATTTTTTTCTGTAAATCTAAAAAATTATAGCCTTTAGAGAAAATGTTTAAAAGTATTTTAAGATAGCTGATAGAGGACGTTATCATTAAGTATTAGAATCATGGTATTGTACTATCTCATCATATAAGGTTGGAAAAGTTATTTCATGTCTGTCAGCTAAGAATGAGAATCAACTCAGAATTTCTGGAACAGTTGTATTCCATTCTTAATGGCAGGTCCTTAACATGAGCTAGAATGTGAGCTAAAGTGAAGCCCCCCAAATGTTAGTTATTCATATTCTAGAAATTTGTATATATGGTCACATAACATTGAAAATGGATTTCTCTGGCAAAAAAAGTACTCTTGATAAGTACAACGTCTTTTGCAGTGCTCAAGGTTCTGTGTTTGGAACTTGCTTTCTTTTCTTAAAAAAAAAAAAAAGGAGACAGAATGCAGAATTATTTGTTTTGGTTCATTTCAAAAAACTCACTGTGTCAAAAACTGGTCCTACTATCTTTTAGTATCCCTGGAAAAAAATGCCCACTGTTCTTTTATAACCTAGAATCTATTGACATCGTAATAAAGTGTTAAGGGCAGTCCTAGCATATCCATTAATGCTAAATTCTGTTGAGATGCCCAAGAGTAATAAGATGTAGTTCAGTATAATTCACATTAAGTATGTGTTGCAGGTCAGTACAGGTAAAACTGTACTGAGCAATTCAGTAGCCATAGGAAATCGCTCTTCAGTGAATCCCTTAATTTATGCTTGAGGAACAGTTTGCATTACCTGGTTCCCTTACACAGATGGTATGTTCCATTGGACTTGGATCAGTCTTTTTAGTGGGTTTTTATCCCCAAAAGTTCCGAGATATTCCATGTAACAGTGGCATTGCTGGGCCCAGGCCTTCCTAGTTTCCTCTGACCTGTTTCCTTTGATCTCCACCTAGAAACTCAGCCTTGTGTTTCTGAGCTTCCTTCTCTGCTGTCTACTTCAAGGACACTTGAACTTCCCCGGGACAGTCACAGTCAGTGTCCAACTCAACTGTCAGCCCGGCTGGTGTCAGCACACCCCATGGCTCTGTGCTCAGTGATGTAGCCTAGCTATGCCCCTCCCTCCCTCTTAAAATTGATATGACCAACCTGGCCCCTTGACGCAAAAGAGGGACTTTGTTTTTCTTTTCTTTTATAAGCTTTGTTTCGTCATTTTGAAACGCATGTGTAGGTCAGTCCAGTGATGCTCTCCTTCCAGGTGCAAAGGTGACTTGGCATCGGCCACACAAAGGGCAGCTTGCACAGTAACCGACTTTCCAAAGTGTGTTTTGGTGTTCATGTGCCCAACAAATTCTTCCACAAGAATCCTTTGACAACCTAGGAAAATTTAATGGTGATACTCTCTTCTTGCTCACCTAGACTATCCGCAGCTCCTGAACACATGTGTTTTGTCTGGTTAGGTTGTCGTATCCTAAGTACAGACGTTGAAGGAACCCTTCCCTCCTTTCAAATTCACTTTTAATTCAATTTAGTTACTATCACTTAAATCATTAAGTACGTATTTATTATGTTGAACTTAATAAAGCACATAATGTGTTTATAAGAATTGAGCGAGTACCCGAATTTGCAACAGGCATAAAGCAGTCTTCAGCAGAAGCCACCTGCATGCTGCTTGCTTAAGGGTTTAACGTTACCTTTCAGTTAGAAAGGGTTAGATCCAACAAGAATGATGATTTTTCATTGTCTTTATAAAGAAATACACAGACACATTAATAGTATGTGTTAATCCTTTATTAATCACACTCCAGGTCTGCAAGAAAATAGATATTACTCCAGGTACAAGTTAACATCACATTTCCATCAAAAATGGGAACTTCATCTATTAGATGTTGGCTTAATCAGCTGAAAGCTGAAAATACACACAATTAACAGCTTACTTCTTCCGACGTTTGGTCCACCAGTAGTGCAAATCTCAAATTTTATTTCACTCCCTTCAGTGGCTAGGGCATGGGAATCCTCTATTTTTCTCCATTCTTTCCCCCCAGACATCAAAAACCTGTTGTAAAAAAAGAAAAACACATGGGGGAAGAGCTCAACATATTTCAAAAAGTTTTGGTGCTCAAGTGAAATTAAACAGAACTTTGCAAACTGTAAAGTGTCATAAAGGCACAAATTGTTGTTTCTGTTGCTAAAGTATCCCAACTGCAACTGTATAAAAATGAAGATAAGTAAATGTAGAAAAAAAAATCTTCTGTAAAAAGCTGGCTGCAGTCGCCATCTTGGCTCCGCCCCCCCGAAACTCTCTAAGAGTAGAATCAGAATGTTTTAAAACTATAACTGAGAAAATGACATGAAGGCTGTGTTGATCAGTTTGATGGAAGTATTTCGGATTGCTTGTGAAAACCCCACACTGTACCCTAGAATTGTACTAATGTACATAGTTACCATTCAATAAAAAAAAAAACATGGGGGAAATGGACCAATTCCTGGAATCACACCACCTTTTTAAACTGTGCCAGAAAGAACTACAAATTTTGACCAGAACAATATCAAGCACCAAAATTGCAATAGTTATTATAAGTTTTCCAAAAAAGAAAATTCCTGGGCTTAGATAGTTTTACAACAGAATTCTGCCAATCATTCAAAGAGGAGCTTGGACCTATATTGCAGAATTTGTTCCAAAACATACAGAAGGAAGAAATCCTCCCCAGTACATTCTAGAAGCCAGTGTCATCTTGACACCACAACCAGGAAAGGATCTGGTTTTGTATTTTCATTGTAGAAAGCAATATGAAGTTTCTTCAAACAATACTACCATATGACGTGGCAATCTTACTTATGAGGGTATAACCAAGGCAAATGATATCAGTACATAAAAGAGATATACTCAATCTCATGTCCGTTGCAGCATTATTCACAATAGAAACCTCAATATCCTATTCACTCATAAAGATGGATTGATGAACTCATAATGAAATTGTGATATCTCTGTCTATATACATAGATACATTAACCTGCACTAATGTATTATTCAGCTTTAGAAAGAAGGATATACTGCCGTTAATGACAGCATAGATGAACCTAGGAGATGTTATGTTAAGTAAAAAAATGCCTGTCAAGCATGAAAAATACAGTACGTTCTTACTTATATGTGCAATATTAGAAATATTTTAAAACCCTCAAATACACACAAATAGAGTACAATAGTTGTTACTAGGAATGAGTGGAGGAAATGGAGAGATGCACATATGTTATAAAGTACAAACTTTCTATTATGTTAGATAAATACATTTGACATTGAATGTACCATAGCATGACTATAGTAATATTGTGCTGTTTATTTAAAAATTTTGTAAAAATAGATTTTAGATGCCCTTACCACACAGATGCTCAAGCATGCACACACATGCACAAACATGCATACACTCACACAAAGGTCACTATGGAAAATGATGGATATGCTGCATTGCATACTTGCAATAATCATTCCATAATGTATAGGTACATCAAAACATCATACTTAAACGTTTATGATCAAAGAATAAATGGTAGGGAAAAACCTAACAACAGACAAACCCACCAGTTTCTTATTGAGTTGGCAAGGCATATATTCCAGGAAAGCTCTTAATTGGTCATCTGCAGCCAACTCTATACACCAGTGGTTCTCAACTTTCCTAATGTCAGGGCCCTTTAATACTGTTCCTGTGGGTCACAACCCATAGGTTTACAATGCTGCCATGCACTGTGGGTCAATGGCTGTTGCTCAGGGGATGGAAGTCCTTCGTTAGCTGATTCAGTGGAGAGTGGAATTTGAACAACCCTTACTGGATGCTCCCATCATTTGAGTGATCCATATTCATACATAATGAAATTTCACGTTTTAAAAAATGAAAAATGATAGCGGGAGCAAGAATAGAATCAACTAAATCTTATTTATGTACAACAGTACTCTTAGTTTCTAGGCAGCTCAAACCAGTACGTTTCTCAAAATATTTGATTTACGTATTTCTGCATTGTGTTTGTGTCCTAGACTGTATATTCAAATGAGTTCCTTGATACAGATCAACAGGAAAGAAAAAACTGGTCAGACTACAGGGTGTCCCAAAATTCACTCCCAAAGTTGCCATACATGGGGAAAGTAGGAAATTCTAGCTAAATGTTCCTTTGTTTACAAAATATTTATTACAACATTTTACAAAGAGATGGCCAACACATACAGAATATTTTTCAAATATTTTTCAAAATTTTGTAATGAATATTTTGTAAATAAAGGTACATTTAACTGCAATTTCCCATTTTTCATTTGTATGGCAACTTTAAGGGCAGCTTTTGGAATACCTTGTATGTTTGCTCTATTAACACTATTTCCTCTACTTTTATTCCCTAATTTGTTATGTGCTGTTTTTTCCACCTTTATTTTTATAATTTGTTCTTTACAACAGTAAAGCCACTTATCATAATCTTGTCAGTAAATTCCACCATTAGATCATCATAGCTCACATAATACCTAATCTCCTCATTCACACACAACAGAGTGAACAATCTAATGTACTCTTTTCCCCTTCTGGTCTTCAACATCAACGCCCCCCCACCTTGCATCTAGTGACTTCCAGTCAAACTTGCACTCCCAGAATTAATTGCAGCACCTAATTATTGCACAATTAAAACATCATGCCAATGATACTCCCTTTACTCCCTTTACCTCAATGAATTTACAAATGTTAGTCATGGTAAAAAGGTTCCTACTTGATTTTGAAAATGATTGCACACATAATTCAGTATACATGAGACCAATATACAAGAATCACTTTATAAGAATATTTGTATGTCATGCTGAGCAACACTAGAATTTGAAGCGGTAACCATGGGGAGGTTATAAATTAATTAATATAGTGAAAGGCAGTTTCTTTGACGTGCTTCACAGTTTTTTCTCTACAACAGCTCATGATTCTGAAAAGAGCCGTTGGGTTCCTGCATTTTGTTCTGAATGTGTAAAACAATCTTCAGGTACCCAACAGGGTGTTTTCCCTGCACTGAATTCATGCTAGATACTTTAGATCTCCGTGTACAATAAGCTTTCTAATATTACAAAACATAATAGCAATAGACCTAATGAGGGGGCTCATTTTCTCTAAATCCTGACTCTAATGAATCCAAGAAGAGATCTGGAGGCACAATGACCCATTAGAGTACTTAGGCATTGTACAATAAACTCTATAAAGCCCCAAATGACCAGAAATTTAATAGGCCTATTGCATCATCCATTGGCCCACTTCACCGTGGCACTGCTCAGGGACGCTCTCTCTAACTTCCTGCCCTGCCTTATTCTGCCTCTTGAGCACTTGGTACTCCGGCAGAGGTGGAACAATCTGTGCTTTCTGTCTCCTCTTGAAAGTTCTTGATATACTCTTATGGGCTCAAGAAGAGTTTGGACTTTGGAGATTATCCATTGTTTTGTTGTATTTTTGGCTAATAATGACATCATATACAGGTTTCTACATCCTCATAAACGAGTTAGTTAAACTTATTTTCAAGGTGATAGTGGTATAGTTAACAAAATTGACCAATTATTGGGCATCATAACAAATTGAAAGAATGCTTTGAAGGAAAATAGGCCATTTTTACATACATAAAAATCTAGAAATCAATTTTATTAAAATGGAGAACCTCTGACTGTTTTGAAATTAAGCATACACGTATTTTATTTATATAATATATATATATAACATATAAAATGTACATGTAATATATATAACTAAATATGTATATGTAACAAATATATATATGTAATGTATATAACTAAATATATATATATCAACTAACAAAGACTTAGTATCCCAAAGAAAACACAATGGAGATTAGAAAACAGTAAGATAAATGGTAACATTCATATTTCTCAAGAAGAAAGGGGTCATTCTATAATTGTTCTCTTTTTCCTGACCTTCCTCTTTGTAAAATTTCATGAAAGGTGCAAGAAGCTTATGCTCCTAGCTCTGGATTCATTTTTTAAATGACTGTGATTAAAAACACACAAGCCAAGACTTCACCCTTTCTCTCCTCAACCTCAAGGCTGAGCATTATGTGCAGATTCTTACTGCTTCATCCTCAGCTATTGTCCCACACTTTGGGATACTAGCCGTGGCTCAGAGGCTGCACAGACTGAGGCTTGTGCTGTTCTCATTGGCAGGGCACATAATTCATACAAAGTGACAGAACATACAGTTTTTGTTTTGACGAGATTGTAAACTTGAAGAGATAAAAATCAGATGAATGAGAACAAAAATAGAAGAGGAATTTCAACCTCCTCGAAGTTTGAAATAGGGTTTGCAGTTTAGCTGTTTCTTTTATGCATTTCTGACCTCACTGAGAAATGTAAATAATTTTCCTAGGTAAGTTGACAAGGTTTAATTGGGATTTCATAATTTTTATATCTGCTTTGGTACTTTATCTTTGCCATATATTACCCCACCTTCCAAAAATAAAATTTCTGGAAAATTCTACTTTATACATATAGAAGATTGAGAATAAGGAAGGTTACTCACATTATTATGAAAAGAACAATCTGAATGATTTTTTAAAAGGGTGACCTAGTAATAGAAATGACAGGAATGACCATGAAGTAAAGGGATTAAATGAAGAATCATTAAATAAAATCATTACTGTCCTTTGGAACAAATTGCACCACAGATTAGAATAGTCTTGACAATGTAAAGTTCATGGTAAAAATACTTCTGCAGGAGGAGAGGGGCTGGGACCTGAGCCGAGAGAGAAGAGGGATATCTTCAGGTCACCTCTGCTGAGTCAAGCTGCGACTCCAAGAAAGCAATCTTCAGGTACAAAATACATCCTGAAGGAAAAGTGTCCATCCCCTCCCCCAAGAAAGTCATGTTTTTCTTTTTGTTTACTCTTCCTCTGCTCCTATAAGTTTTCTACAGGTGAGCCATGAACTGAGGACCTATTGTCTCACCCCACGTGTGAGAGATATAGGAAGTGGGGTCTACTTCCCTAGAGGCACCCTGCTGAGACTCTGAAAACTCTCTTGCCAGGCAGAAAAATTGATCTAATGTCTTTACTGCTATTCTGAAGTCCAACCTTACCCCCTTGCCTGCAGAGGAAGTGAGAGGAGGCTCAAGAGCAGCGTTCCCCACTCCTGCCAGACCAAGAGCTGTGCCCCTGGCCTGGCGCACCAGAGGGTGACAACTTGAGCCCAGCTTCCTGGAGTTCCCTGCGCCCTGAGGCTGGCCCAAGATGGCAGTGTCTGGGCAGATCTCCCTGCGCCCTGCCCCTGGCCCTGTGACCTGAGACTGCAACTGCTAAAGCTGTGCTTCCAGGGTGGCGCTCCCAGCGTCTGTCTCCAGCCCGGCCTGACACAGCTAGAGCCATGCTACCCAGGCTGTGCTTTCTGCGACTGACCCCACACCCTCCTAGCCTCTGGGTAGTGCCCTCGCCTGACCAGACTTTTGAGCTGAGCGCTCTCCTGGCTGAAGTCACCAGGTGCCAGGGACTGCCGGAAGTGTGTGCAGCCTCTCCAGCCCTGCTGCTGGATCTGTATGCCTGCACTCCCAGAGCTGCTCCTACAGCCAAACCAAACTCCCTAGCTGCAGCAGTCACCCTGGGAGCTCCTCAGGGGCACTTCCCACAAAGTTCCAGCAACAATAGAACAATCCCACAGGGGTCTAATTTTTGAGAGACACCTCCTCAACTCTGAGGACTCCCAGAGGAAACCAGAACTCACTCTATAGGGATACCAGTGCTGCAGAGTGGCAAGGGCAAAGGTGCAGTGGCTGAGGGAGAAAAGCATTTGCTGACTCAGTACCCTCAGTATTAAACTGAGTCCAAGTGGAACACTCGCCAGTGGTTCACTGGCTACTGAGTACCTGAGACAGGCAAGCCTCAGCTCCCCCAGCTGGGCTGGTAGTAGAGGGAAGTGGCCAGGCTGTCAAGGCATTGACCTTCCCTCTACTCTGACAGATGCAAACTCCCAGTACATCTGCTTATGGGAATGAATACGACCTCAGTCCTATTGGTGTGAATACGACCTCAGTCCTATTGGTGCATTCACCATTTAACATCAATAGATTTTTGATATCTTAAGTACCAAAAAAATATGATCATTGTATATAATTTTATACTTCTTGGCTAGTTTGTTAATTCTATTTAACAGATTAATTTAGTAAAATAGTTATGTTTCATTTTATGAGTTGACATTACAGATAAGGCTGGGATTTAATATAGGTGGGCCACAGTCTTTTTTAAAAAATAATTTCTGTCTCTAATTTCTCTCTTTATTAAAGACAAATTATAGCAGAACTAACTTACTTATCAAAAATTAACTGTACTTCCAGTATACTGGGCCTAATTATTTGCATAAAGTGAAGTAAGAATGTTTAATTATTAGTTATTTAGGTTCATTTTTTAAAAATGGGCTTTGCTGGAACTTTCTATAAGGAATTTTCAGGTTAGACTTAAGTCTATCATGATCCTAGGTTTCATCTGTGCCATTAGATACCTGTATGCATTGGGTAAATTCCTCTCTTTCTGAGATCCCCAAGCACATTTCAATTCCTAGACCTTCAGAAAGTGACCTTTATTATTTACCACAGATTAGGAAACATTACTGATGGGTATCTGGCCAAGCACATTTCAATTCTTAGGCCTGTCAGAAAGTAACCTTCATTACTTACCACAGATTAGGAAACATTATTGATGGGTATCTGGCCAGTTTTTCCAAAGGGCTTTTTTATTGGCTTTATAAAGTCAACTTTAATTCCTTAACACAGTCTGGACACTTCTGGAAATTCAGTTCCAGCCAAAGCCTTGGTAAAATAACCAGTGCTTTCATCATGTCCTATAGGACAAAATAGATTTCTATTGAACTTATGCAAATAACTATATTGTTAGAAACTAAGAATACTTACAAATAGCTTTCAAATTCTGGAGAAATCAAAGAGAGAGAAAAAAATACATGTTTCAAATTCTGCTCATAAGTATATACATTGCAAATTTCTTCAACATGTGAATGTCGTTAAAGTATTTAATTTCTCCATCATAAATGAAACTCAGTTTAGCTGGATACAGGATCCTGGGTTGAAAGTTATTTTGTCTTAGGAGATGATGACCATCCTCTTCTAGACTGAAAGTTTTCAGCAGATAAATCTGCAGTCATTCTAATACTCTTCCCCTTGTAGGTTATGGTTTTCTTGTGTCTAACTGATCCTGCAATTCCTTTATTAGGTATATATCCAGAAGACCAAAAACCACATTACAACAAAGATATTTGTACCAGAATGTTTATTTCAGCCCAATTCATAATTGCCAGGCCATGGAAGAAGCCCAAGTGCCCATCGATCCACGAATGGATCAATAAACTGTGGTATATGTACACCATGGAATACTATGCAGCCATAAAGAAAGATGAAGACTTTATGTCTTTCATGTTTACATGAATGGAGCTGGAAAATGTTCTTCTTAACAAAGTATCACAAGAATGGAAGAAAAAGTATCCACTGCACATAGTCCTATTATGAAACTAATTTATAGCTTTCATATAAAAGCTATAACCTAAATATAGCCTAAGAATATGGGGAGGGGTGAGGGTGAGGGGGGTGGATTGGTGGAGGGAGGGTGATTTGAGGGATCACCTCTATGGTTTATCTTACAAGGGTACAAATGAATCTTTCTAAAAGTAGACTATAAACATCTTAACACAATAACTAAGAAAATAACATAAAATCTATGTTAACCAGTTTGATGAAAATATTTCAAATTGTGTACAAAAATATCACACTGTACCCCATGATTGCATTAATGTACACAGCTATCATTTAATTTAAAAAAAAGATTGAAAAAAAAGTATATACATTGCTTGAAAAGCTACAGATAGCTTAAAAGATAGAAAATGGTTTTCTTGACTTCTAGAAAACATAAAATAAAAAGAATCAGCAATATTTCAAACAAAAAGCCATAACAAATTAGCTCAATTTTATGTAATTGATTTCTGTTTTGTTTGAAATTAGGTTGACAATACTTATAAATATGTTAATTTTTCAATTAAAGTTTTAAAAGTCTGCTTTTAGTCTAAAGGTACTTAATTTTTAAAGACATCAGGAATGTGAATTCAAGAGAATTTTTTAACCTCTCTTAGTATTTCTTTTTTCTCAAGGAGTAAGATGGTGGCCGAGTAACAACTTCCTTGCAACTGGGCACAGTGAGTCTGGGGAGAGAAGACTCCAGGCATCTCTGGTTGGTGGTATCTGCCCAGAAACATCCCTTTGGGGACACAAGGAGTCATCAAGAGACTTCTGGACCCCATGAGGAGGACAAAAGCAGTGAAGAACTATCAAGTGTTTGTGTGTGCTCATTCAGTCTAATCCTGCTGGCAACTTTAAGTACAGCAGCACTGAGATTGCAAAGTGGAAAAGGCCTTAACCTGTGAGCTGTTTTGGCTTTTTTGGACTTTGAACTCAGTTCAACTACCTTGGGAGAATTTGGGCAAGAGTGAGGAGGAATTTAAGTATTGTCTAGGGCCCCAGACTGAGCCACTGAGCCGCTGAGCCAGACGGAGCTAATAGTGTTTGGCTGTGGGCCATGTGGAACCATTGTGGGAGAACTGCCCTGGCAAGATACACCCTCAGGGTCACAGAGCAAGGATCAGGCAGGAGTAAGTAATCTCATGACTGAGGAGCCTAAAGGTGGGGACTGAGACACCTTACAGCCTTGGCCCTCAGGGGCATAGAGTGAGACCGGTTTTTGGCACACTGGGTAAGTGGATAGCCACTTTAGGAGTGATACCAGCAATAAGTGCTTTCCTGGGAAAGCTTCTGCTTAGCCAAGGTTAGCAGTTTAAAATGCCTTGTAAGTGGGCTGAGGAGAGATTTCGGCTCTCCACTCTGTGGGGTTTGAGAAATCAGCAGAGGCCTCCAGCCTCCATGTCATACAGCCATATCAGCATTGTGATTAACACCTCATATGTCAGAAGATCATCTGTTGCCCAGACAATATTCAGCAATATGTATATATATATGAATATATATATACTGTTTTCAACATTTTCCCTATATATTTGTCTTTTCTTTTTTTCTTTCTTTTCTTTCTTCATTTTTCTAGTTTAAATATAATTTCCCATTGTTGCCTTTTTAAAAATTAGAACTTAATTTTTGCTAGAGTTTCTACCCCTATTACTTGGTTTTCCCCCCAATTTTATCCTGTAAAGTTTTCTGTTTGCTGGTTTTGGTTTGATTTATAGAATTTTTGTCTTTCCTCTCTACTTGGTGGAGTTGGGGTACTGTGTTCAAACAGCCTAGCAAGGAGCTGCTGACCTCAAGGGAACCACCCAACCCAGTAGTCCCAGAGGTTGGAGTTTTTTAAAGCTTAGGTCAAAGTACCCTACAGTATACCTATATTGTTCCTGTATCCCTCTTTCTGTGCCTTTCTTTGTTTTGTCAATAGTTCCTTTTACCCACCCTCCTCCTTTCTTTCTTTATTTTTTTCTTTTCTTTCTTCTTTCTTTTTTCATTCTTGTTCTTCAATCTTCTCATACTTCTGGTCCTATACCAAAAGGACCTATCAAAACCCTAGTCCAGGGTCATGGTAACTTAAAGAGCAAGAGGAAATCAAAAGAAAATTAGGGCAAGGAAACAGATAAAAAAAAAATCATCCATAAGAAAGAATAAGCAGAAAAATTCTGACAGCATGAAAAACCAGTCCAGAGCAACCCCCCCCAAGGGACCATGAGGTAGTTACTACAGAGGATTCCACCTATAAAGAAATGTTAGAAATGACAGAAAGAGAATTTAGAAAACAGTTGATGAAAAAAATGAAGGAAACGGCTGATAAAGTGGAAAATAACCAAAAGGAAATCCAAAAACAGAATCAAATAAGAGATGAACGATACAAAGAATATAGACAGGCTATAGCAGAGCTGAAGGAACTGAAGCAGTCAATTAGGGAACTTAAAGAAGCAATAGAAAGTATCAACAACAGATTAAACCATGCAGAAGAAAGAATCTCAGAGGTAGAGAGGACAAAGCTCTTGACATAACTCAGATAGTTAAAGAGGCAGAACAGAAGAGAGAGAAAGTAGAATTCTCACTGACAGAATGATGGGACTTTATGAAGCATTCAAACATATGAGTTATTAGTATCCTAGAAGGGGAAGAAGAATGCCCCAGGGGACTGGAAGCCATACTAGAGAATATTACAAAGGAAAATTCCCCAAATATCACGAAGGATTCTGATACACTCCTTTCAGAGGATATAGGACCCCTATATATTGTGACACATTGTGATGAACCTGTCCAAAATCAAGACAAAAGAAAAGATTCTTCAAGCTTCCAGGAGTAAACGCCAGTTGAATTACAGGGGCAAATCCATTAGGGTGACTGGATACTACTCTAATGTAACTTTCCAACCAAATAGACAATGGTCATCTACCTTTAATCTACTGAAACAGAACAATTTCTAGCCCAGAATTCTATATCCTATTTAGCTAAGCTTGAAAATTGATGGAGAAATCAAATAATTTATTAATATACAAACATTGAGGAAATTCGCCACAGCAAGACCAACTCTACAGGAAATACTTCAACCTGTTCTACACATTGACCATCTCAATGGATCAACAGCAAAGTAAGAACTCAGAAATTACAGGACAGAACCAAACTTCCATACTGATGCAAAAGAGAAAACTAAGCAATGGACTCTCTCAAAATAAGATGAATAGAACACTACCACACTTATCAATTATCTCAATAAACGTGAATGGCTTGAATTCCCCACAGAATAGGTATAGATTGGCTGACTGGATTAAAAAACACAAGTATCCATTTTCTGTCTGCAGGGACCACACCTAGCTTCAAAAGACAAATTAAAACTCTGAGTTAAGGGTTGGAAGACAATTTTTCAGGCAAACGGAATTCAGAAGAAAAGAGGAGTTGCAATCTTATTTTCAGATACATGTGGATTTAAAGCAACTAAAGTCAAAAAGACAAAGATGGTCACTTTATATTGGCCAAGGGAAACATACAAGAGGACATTTCAATTCTGAATACTTATGCACCTAATTTAAATGCTCCCAGATTCTTGAAATAGACCTTACTCAGTCTGAGCAATATGATATCCTATAATACCATAATAACAGGGGGATTTAACATTCCTCTTACAGAGCTGGACAGATCCTCTAAACGGAAATTAAACAAAGATGTAAGGGACTTAAATGAGACCCTAGAACAACTGTGCTTGATGGACGCATATAGAGCACTCCACCCTAAAGATAAAGAATATACCTTCTTCTCATAGTCCCATGGAACATTCTCCAAAGTTGATCATATCCTAGGACACAAAACCTCAACAGAATGAAAAGAATTGAAATTTTATCTTGTAACGTCTCAGACCACAAGGCACTGAATGTGGAACTCCAGCAAAAACGTTCAACCCCACACAAAGGCATGAAAACTAAACAACTTTCTGTTGAATGACAGCTGGATGCAGGAGGAAATAAAAAGGAAATCATTAACTTCCTTGAATGTAACAACAATGAACACACGAGCTGCCCACACCTGTGGGATACTGCAAAAGCAGTTTTGAGAGGAAAATTTATCACTCTAAATACCTACATTCAAAAAAGAGAAAGAGAATGCACCAAGAAACTCACAAGCTGTCTTATGGAATTGGAAATAGAAGAACAATCTAAGCCTAAACCAGCAGAAGAAAAGAAGTATCCAAAATTAAATCTGAGATCAATGAAATTGTAAACAAAAAAATCATTCAGAAAATTAATGAAATAAGGAGATGAGTTTTTGAAAAAATAAGTAAAATGGATAAATCTTTGGCCAGACTAACTAAAAATGAAAGAGCAAAATCTCTAGTAACCTCAATCAGAAATGATAAAGGGGAAATACAACTGATGCACGGAGATACAAGAGATCATCGCTGAATACTACCAGAAACTCTATGCCCAGAAATTTGACAATGTGAAGGAAACGGATCAATATTTGAAATCACACCCTCTCCCTAGACTTAGCCCAGATGAAACAGAGCTCCTGAACAGACCAATTTCAAGCACTGAGATCAAAGAAATGATAAAAAAATCTTCCAACAAAAAAATGCCCTAGTCCAGATGGCTTCACACCAGAATTCTATCAAACCTTCAAGGAAAATCTTACTCTTGTACTGCAGAAATTATTCCAAAAGATTGAGAAGGAAGTAATCTTCCCCATCATATTCTATGAAGCAAACAGCACCCTGATACCCAAACCAGGAAAAGACCCAACTAAAAAGTAGAATTTCAGACCAAGTTCACTAATGAATATAGATGCAAAAATTCTCCATAAAATCCTAGCCAATACATTATAGCTTATCATCAAAAAAGTCATACATCATGATCAGGTAGGTTTCATCCCCAGAATGCAAGGCTGATTTAACATATTTAAGTCCATAAACATTATCCACCATATTAACAGAAGCAAAAACAAAGACCATATGATCCTCTCAATAGATGCAGGAAAAGCATTTGATAAAATCCAGCGTCCTTTTCCAATTAGAGCACTGAAGACTATAGGCATATGTGGCACATTTCTAAAACTCATCAAAGCTATCTATGACAAAGAAACAGCTAATATTTTACTGAATGTAGTAAAACTGAAAGCATTTCCTCTTAGAACTGGAACCAGACAAGGTTGTCCTCTGTCATCGTTACTATTCAAGATAGTGCTAGAATTTCTAGCCAATACAATTAGGCAAGACAAGGAAACAAAAAGCATCCAAATGGGAGCAGAGGAGGTCAAACTCTCCCTTTTTGCTGACAATATGATCTTATACTTAGAGCACCCCAAAAATTCAACCACAAGACTCCTGGAAGACATCAAAAAATTCAGTAATGTCTCAGGGTATAAAATCAATGTCCGCAAGTCAGTTGCCTTTGTATAT
>CAUYQV010015639.1:0-59674 GCA_963574575.1 Galagoides demidoff | reverse complement strand
GTGGAACCAGGAATCCTAGAGGTGTGTGTGGACCCAGGATTCCAGGGGTATATGTGTGGACCCAAGAATCCTAGGGGAGCGTGTGTGGACCCAGGAATCCTAGGGGAGTGTGTGTGGACCCAGGAATCCTAGGGGTATATGTGTGGACCCAGGAATCCTATGGGTGTGTGTGTGGACCCAGAAATCCTAGGGAAGTGTGTGTGGACCCAGGAATCCTAGGGGGGGTATGTGTGTACTCAGGAATCCTAGGGGTATATGTGTGGAACCAGGAATCCTAGAGGTGTGTGTGGACCCAGGATTCCAGGGGTATATGTGTGGACCCAAGAATCCTAGGGGAGCGTGTGTGGACCCAGGAATCCTAGGGGAGTGTGTGTGGACCCAGGAATCCTAGGGGTATATTTGTGGACCCAGGAATCCTATGGGTGTGTGTGTGGACCCAGGAATCCTAGGGGTGTGTGTGTGTACCCAGGAATTCTAGGGATGTGTGTGAGCCAGCAATCCTAGGGGGGTGTGTGTGTGTACTTAGGAATCCTAGGGGTGAGTGTGTGGACCCAGGAATCCTAGGGGTGTGTGGAGGGGAGGGAGGAGCCAGTTTGAAAGGGAGGAGGCTGGTGCAGGGGGAGCCAGCTCTGGGGAGGGGCCATTGTCCTTGGGATGCCAGTGGCAAGGGTTTATGGCAGAGTTTTGAGGTGGGAGGGGTGGAGGGCAGGAGCCTGAGCTGGTGTGTCCCAGGGTTTGGGTGGGCCATGGGCTGGGTGGGCCTGGAGAAGGGGTCCACAGGTGAGGTGCATGGAACAAGGCTGGTACCTCCCCCTGGGTGAGGAGCCCATGAGGGGAATTCTGTCTGGACGATGGGCTTCCTGAGGGAGGAGAGCAGACACAGCTCACAGTTCTGTCTTCAGTGCTAGTTGGGTTACAGAGAATACCATTAGAGTAATTACACCATTTGGAAGAACCACCCAATAAACCAGGGGAAATTGTGCTAAAACCCAGGAAACTTTATCTGACGATTACATTTGAAGACTTCCAGTTCTAAGGTGCAGATTCAACAAAATGAAGGATCCATGCTGAGGTTGAGTCTGTGACGGGCATCCCTGGAAGCCTTGAGGGGAGTCTCTGGTCCTCCACAGTAGGTGCTGAGCATCACCTTCCACACAGGGACATTTCTGGTGAGAGCCCGACACCACGGCAGGCGTTGTGCCAGGCGCCCCTCGAGGCTGACGCCACCTTGAGCACTGTGCCAGGCGACCTGCGGCAGGCCGCCCCACTGTGCCCACAGGTGTTCTGTGTGAGGAAAGTCAGCTGAACTCTAGTTTTGCTACAGTGCTACTCAGAGAGCATGTTAAATACACTTGACCTTCCTGAATTTATAACTCAGCATTTAAGTTTCTTGGGTGTTTGCAGGATTTTCAGGTTAAAGGAAGCCCCAGGGATGAGGGAGGGGACATTGGTCTGGTCGTCTTCATGGGAGGTGTCCTGTTCTTGTCACAGACTCTACTTTCCAGCCGACATCACAGGTGAGGCTGAGATCACCTCTGGGTGCAGCCCTTCCCCTCCTCCTGCGTCTCATGAGGGGCCCACACAGTCTTCTGTCTGTGCACCTGCTGTTTTCATCCTCCTGTCTGCACCCCTTACAGACAGGAGGATACTGAGGTGGGGAAGGTGGAGAGGCCTGAGTTCACCCAGCAGAAGACCCCAGAGCCACATCCCTGTTCCATCCTGGAGTTCTTATTACTCTCTTCCCTTAAGGAAGTTGTTTCTAAAATTCTACACTTGGGGGTGCCCACCAGTGGCCTGAGGACCCTTCACTCCTCCCCAAGTCATGGGGCTGAGGGGCAGGGTGGGCTGGGTGGCCTTGCCCCTGCCTGCCCAGGGCTCCCTGCACACTGGGTCCACTCTGGGGCTGCATCTGTCCCATAGGGAGGCGTCAGTGTCAGCAGTGGCTGTGGTGGGGAAATGTCAGAAGATCCCTCCTCCCACTGGGTAGCTGGATGTTTCTCATCATAAAATGAGACATTTTGTCCTATATTAATGGTGACTTTTAGCCTTAGGAAAAGGCTGGGGCCCTTTCCTGGTGTGGACTCTGAGGGGCTCCCCTGGTGGGCTTCCCAGAGGAGAGGGCTTTGTGCATGTCTGTGGCTGACAGCTGCTTTCTGGACCTGATGTTGGAGGGCACAGCCTGGCGGGGCAGTGTTGGCCAGACCCTTCTTCCCAGCTTAGTGTTAGTGTCAAGGTCAGGGTCAGGGCTCCCTCACAGTTTGGTCCGATGCAGACACTTTGTGACTCTAAAAGAATAACAGTGGTGGGTGAGGGCATTTGGGGTGAGAAGTGTCTGTTCCGGGGTTTCGAATCTGAGTGTGGCAAGTATAGTGGCTGCTCTAAGACCCTTGCAGGAAGGCGTGGCCTGTGGTGTGGCTGTGCTGGTTTCAACCCCAGGGAGTTCGGCAGTGGCAGGTCATCAGGGAAGGGGCTTAGCTTCATGCCATTTTAGCAGGGGGCCTTGACCTCGGACAGAGCTGTGATTTGGACAAAGTGAAGGGAACATGATGCCTCACAAGGTTTGCCAGCTGCCCTGTCCCACCTATGTTTTCCTCTTTGGGTAGTTCCAGTGGAAGTGTGGGTACTGGGAACGTGCTGGAGTTGAGTTTGGGGAGGATGTTGGTGAAATAGAGCCCAAGGTCAGGAGGGGTGGGGCAGGGACCTGCGGCATAGGTGTTAAAAGCTGGTAACACAACTGCTCCCCAGACACCTGGCTGCCTCAGTTTCCTTCTCAGATGAGGACATGGTCCTTGTGTACGATGGTTCCAGAGCTCTGAGCTCTTGGAAACGAGGTCAAGTCACTCCGGGGATGGAGAAGGGCTGGTGGTCGAACATGAGCCTCCAGGGAGAGGGATCTTCTCTGGCTCCTCCCACCTCCCATTCTCTGCCTGGCTGCTGGTGCCACTTGGGTGTCTCTTGAGGGCAAGTTGTCTTGGCAGAGAAAATTAGTTTGACTTGAACTTGTGCTGGCCTCTGCCCAGCGTCTCGGGGAGGCGTCTCCTGAAGGTGCTGGCCAACATGAGGCTGCTGAGCTGCCTGGTGAAGCTGCATTTGTATGGATTCTCAGGCTTGGGTGGGAAGCAGGGTGGGAAGGGCTCAGAGGCACAGAGAGAACAGGTCTGAATCAGGGCTGCGGGGCCTCCAGTAGGGTCTGGGTGTTTCTCCTCTCCCCAGGAGAGAGTGGCAACCTGGCTTCTAGGAGAGGATGCCGCTGAGGGTGGGGCAGCTGCTCTCCAGTGTCTGTAAGAATCCCACAGATTTGCTGTGTGGCCTGCCCCCAAAGCTCTGTCTGTGAAACTGAGAGGACATGGCAAGGAAGGCAGGGCAGGTTTGTGGTCAGCATTTTCTGTCTGGGATCGAAGAATCACCTGTGACCACTGTGCCAGGGCATCAGCACCCATCAGGAGGTGAAGCCCTATCAGCAGAAGGGCCAGGCTGTGTGACCATAGTTGCTGGAGGCTAATTGCCAGGGCCAGTGATTGGATCGATACTGCCTGTGGTTGTGAAACCTGCCTGGAAAAGCCTGTGGGGCAGGTTGGAGCTTCCTTAGTGCCTGGAGAGGGTGCATGCCTTGAGGGGCTGGATTCCCTAAGCCTCTTCCCCCCCCCGTCTCGAATGTCCCCATCTCGCTGTTCTGAGCTGCGTCCATGATCAACACACAGTGGCGGTAAAGTGTGTCCTGAGCTCTGGAGGGCCATGGGAGCCCTCAGATTTTTGGCTAGCTGGGCAGAAGTAGGGTGGCCTGGGTGCCTCCCAGAAGAGCAGATGGATGGACACCCAGGCAGCCTGTCCTGGGCTTCATCCTATTCCAGAGGCTCAGTCTGGGACGACTTCTCCAAATCTGTCTGAGTCTGACCAGTGGGAATGCTCACACACCCCCTCACACCGGCTCACTCTTGTCTACTGACCCACCCACTTGCACCTGTCCACACTCCTGTTCACACTCATGCCTGCTCATGCTAGCTCACGCAAGCTCACATCCACACTCAGGTCTACGCTCACATCTACATACCTGCTCACATTCAGGCTGCATGTCTCCTCACAGCTGTGCACACCCACTCACACCTGTCCACACTCAGACTCTATGCACTGGCTCACACCTGCTCACCCACCCTCACTCCTCCTCTGCCTGAATACAAGGCAAAGCAGACATCTGGAGCTCCCTGTCCTGGAAACTGGGATGACCCATATCCCTAGCTCCCTCCTGACACCTCCCACCCATGGCTTTTCTACAGTTTGACTCTTTGGCTTATGTACAGATACATGCATGGAGGTGTCAGGCATTCTCAACACATGCACACACACACATGCACGTAGGTGTCAGGTGCACTGAACGTGTGCACATGCACACACATGCACGTGTCAGGTGCTCTGAATGTGTGCACATGCACACACATGCACGTAGGTGTCAGGTATTCTGAACATGTGCACACGCACACACATGCATGTAGGTGTCAGGCGCTCTGAACGTGTGCACACACACATAGTGCCAGGGACTCTGAATGTGTGCACACACACATACACACCTGTCATAATACAGTGACACACACTTGTATTTGCAACTTGACTTTTAGGTAAAGATGACAGAAACTCACACCCTTGTGAGTGTCCAGACATGGTTGTGGCTGTTGAGAAGGCATGTTCTCTTCTCTGTGGGGACAGGGGCTCCAAGGATGAGCCGCCAGGTCCCTGCCATCCTCTCCCCCATGAGCCGCCACTGAGAGGTGGTGATTGGAGTCCTGACTGGGGCTCTGTGTTCCCAGATCCAGCTGTTTCTGAAGCTTGTGGGATCTGAACACAAGAGACAAGCTTGACTTTGGTCCAGACAGAGGACTATTGCTTGTTTTCCAAAGCCAAAAGCAGCCTCGCTGATGCTGCAGAGAGACTTGAGAGTGAGGGTGTAGAAGAGAAATACCAGGAAAATATGGATGTGTTTGAGGTAGATTTAAGTGCAGACTCCGTAGTCACAGGTGGATTGTGGACCCCCTTCCGTGGTTCACACACTCTGGACAGGTGTGGGAACACACAACAGGCCCATGTCAGCTGGGAGGGCAGCTGGGCAAAGGTCTACTATCCCCAGAGGATCCCCAGTTAGGCTTTGGGACTAATTTAGACATTGTTGTAGTAAAAGAGACTACACTTGTGCACTGTATCAGAGGTTCAGCCGACGTTAGCAGGAGGCATAGGAATTCCAAAGGGGGGCTGAGTGTTTCTGACCCCCAGATCATCCTCTGGCTGGACATTTGTTTATTTTTATTTACCCCTGTGACAATCTTACTATGAAAACAAGGAAAACAAAGGAAAAACCTCAGTAAAAATTGCTATTATCTTTCTTCCAAACAACAGCAGGACGTGGTGAGCTCTGAGGTTCAGGGTCCTGTCATCTGCCTGTGGCAGGGTTTTTTTTGTTTTTTTGTTTGTTTTTAAAGGTAAGATTGAGGAAAGAAGAGATTCTTTAATAAAAGGCAAAGGCCAAATTGCCTCTCACAGGATATACCTACCAGACTTAGAGCCAATTCCTGCTGTGATTGCAAGTAGCTGTATCAGGTCACCCATGGGGCGAGGCAGGGGTGTGTGGGGTGGGGTGGGGTGGATTATCCTGCTGGTAAGAGAAGTAGCCAGACGGGGCTGCCCCCAGGACACGGCTACAGAGTCTGGGGGTTTGTAGGATTGCACTGCCCAGACCCAGCACAGAAGAGCAGTGCTGATCCTTCTGCCTCTCAAGAGGGGGAAACTTCCAAACAATTGTGATTGTGTGGAGGTGACATGGCTAATGGGTCCTAGACTGTGACAGCACAGCAGAAAGCAGCAAGATGGTGGGGGAGGGACCGGGACAGGCTCCCTGAGGGCCTGTTCTAGGGACATTTTCACCTAGTGGGGAGGGAGGGAGCCAGGATGCTGCTGTGGCTGTGGGCGAGGTCCAGCCACAGTGGGAAAAGAGCTGGCAGGAGGAGAGCCAAGTACATACCAGCTCAGGGCAACGGTGGCCTTGGGTGGGGAGCAGCAACTGGGCTCTGTCCAAGCTTGGTAACTAGTAGTTCAGCACCTGCTGGTGGGGACAGGGGTCTGGTGGGGACAGTGGGTCCTGGTGGGGACAGTCGGTCCTGGTGGGGACAGAGGGTCCTGGTGGGGACAGGG
Organism: Galagoides demidoff; assembly: GCA_963574575.1. Taxonomy (NCBI): domain Eukaryota; kingdom Metazoa; phylum Chordata; class Mammalia; order Primates; family Galagidae; genus Galagoides; species Galagoides demidoff. Next base: position 53,497 of record CAUYQV010015639.1, on the reverse strand, counting down.
GTCTGGTGGGGACAGTGGGTCCTGGTGGGGACAGAGGGTCCTGGTAGGGACAGGGGGCTGGTGGCCACCCGGTGACTATGAATGGGGCTGGCCAGTGTCCCACTGAGCTCTGTGATCTTAGAGGTGTCCTGCAGCTCTGTCTGTCACCTTCCAAGAATGCCCCCAGCAGAAACCTCAGATGGGGAGTTTCCAGTTGTGGGTCAGGTGAGTCAGGACTCCCCCTCTTTAAGTAGAGGAAGGAGGAGGAGTTCCCACCACAAAATCATGCTGCTTACCTAGCAGCTGACATCACTGCACAGATGGCAGGGTCAGCGCCCTGGGGAGGACATGGGTGGGTGACACTGCCACCTCGGAGTAGCTAAGGCCAATGTGAACATTCTGAGATGGTGCTTGAGCACCCGACCTCCCTGGGGGTGTGAGGCAGAGGGAAGGACCAGGGAAACTGCCTTCTGGACTGAGACGGCAGGTCCTGATTGACAACCTTCACACTTGGGGATGATGTACTGCCTTGTTATGCGTCAACTGAGAACCATTGTTAGTCTGAATGTGTAGCCTGCGGTCTTACCATTTGTTGTTTTCCTTAGAAAAAGTTTCCCTGTGAATGTTCTATCTTGAGCGCGGTGGCACAGCTAGGCCAGGGAAGCCGTGCGCTCTCTGTGGGCAGTGACAGGTCTAGAGCAGGGCATCCGACCTTTCTGCTCTCTGGGTCATGCTGGAAGAGAAGGAGCTGTCTTGGGCTGCACCTTAACCACACATTAACGAAAGCTGATGCGTGAAAACAGGGCTGTGGATAATTTTCATGATATCCACCACCAAAGATAAGCAAGAAAGTCCTTACATAATAATCCTAATTTTGCAGAGACCCATACAGGGAGTCTTTAAAAATTGTTGAGTACGGCCAAGTTTGTGAATATAGAAAATGCACATATCTAAGTCATAAAACAGCTTCGGGTTTTTAGATATTTTTTATTATGCAAGTAAAAAAAGTGGGCGACAGATATCTGACATTGTATTTGAGAGACTCATGCATGGATGGCAGTAGCTGTGATTCTCAGTGAGCTCTCAAGGTGCTCATCACACACCGTGGTTCTGATTTTACTCTTAAGGTGCTTCATTCTTGAAAATATTTGCTTGCAAATGTAGGTGGTGGCGAGAAGTCATGATGTGTTTAGGCGTGATTGTGCAGCGAGGGATATTTGCCTTTGGAAAGACAGGACCTATGGAGTCTGATGAAGAGACAATTTTTCTTTGAGTGTCAGATTGCAGTTCTGTTCCATTTGAAGATTGGCAGGTAACGTATTTATGTCAGCTTAAAATGGAGTCTAAAATGCACCAAAATATTGATTATTTTCTGAGAAATCTTGAAATCTGTTTTCAAATTCTTGTATCAAGTCTAAAGGCAAAGCTGCGTATTTTTAGCTGTTCACAGGACCATGTTTAGCCAACGGGTGGAAACACATAAAGTTGTTTGCCTTAATTTGAGCCATTATTTTGTTTTCATTTGGAATGCTGTTATGGTTTGAAACACCGTATCAATAAGTTGGTTTTCACCTTGAAGATACATGTTTACCTCATTTAGATGAGCAGTTAAATCCACTAAAAATGCTATTAATAAGTCTATAAGCCGGTCAGATTTCTCAAGTTCTGGCACAAACTTGGTTTTTGATACCATAAACAAGTTGGTAGCACGTTGCAAATCATAAAATGTTTTCAACATTTGGCCTCAACTTAGTCATCATACTTCTGAAAAGTAAACAATGTCACCAAAGTCGGCAGCAATACTTTTAGGGAATTTCTGGAGTGGGCTATGCCCTGGGCCCTTCTGTAATTCAGCCTTAATGATGATTTGCATGTTATCCACTTTTAAAACTTTTTCACGTGAGTTTTCTTGATGTACTATTCAATGACACTTCATCAACTGTGCATTTTGGTGGCAATTGCGTCTTATATTGATTTTACAAGTCCTTGTCGTTTACCTACTGTCTGTTACCGGGGCACCATCAGTAAGTGCCAGATATGTCGATAATGAACAAAGAAAATGATGTTAGCACATTTTTTGCCACTTCATATAAATCTTTAGATTTGTCTTTTAAAGGCACTAAAGGATCCATTTCTTCAGTGACATCATATTCGTCCTCTGATAAAAATGGCAGGCTGAGCCATATTTGCAGTGCTGTTATCTGTCTGTCACAAAGCGTAAAGTTTCAAATTAGCAACCTTACTTTCTAAACTTCTTGTGATATATTTTTCAATGTCTGCAACTCACCTGGCTATAGGCTGGTGAGACAAACTGAGTTTAGAAATATCTCTCCTTTTATATCTGCCATGCTTTCTAGACATTGCTTAACAAGCTCACCACCAGTAAATGGTTTGGATTTTTTTTACTATTAAATATACTACCATATAACTAGCTTTTACAATGGACTCTATCTTGTTGTAACTTAAAAATTGTTTTTGTTGTTGAGAAGGCAGACTTTTCAGTTTTGCTGTTTTGTCTTTCTGACACAATCCTTCCTACATGTGGCAGCACATGTTTGTAGATGATGGTTTTTCAAATTACAGACTTTTAAAACTTGCCCAAATTCCTTACAAATTAAGCAGCATGCCTTACTATTTGCCTTGACAAAAAAGTAGTCCACTTTCATTGAACAATCTTTGCTCATCCATAATTTTTCTATCCTTGGGTCCTTGGGTTCTATTTTCTTTTGAGACATTATAGAAACCATGCTGGGATTAAAAAATTAATAATAGGTAAGGGACTATATTTACTTTTATTATGAAAATAATGGACAGCAAGGTTGGGCCATTCCACACCTTGGATGCTGATGCAGAGTGAACGGGGGGCTGCTTGTAAAGTGTAGTGGGTGCTGTGTGAGGCACCACGGAGGGGTGAAGTTGCCTTAATCATCAAGTGAGAACTGAGGCTCAGGTTGCAATGGGAGGTTGAAACATTATTGGTGGCCGCTGCCTCACCAAGTCACCATGAGCACGTGTGACGTCTGATGGTGTCGATTCCACTGTCTGAGCTTGAAGACAGCAGGCTAGAAGCTCCTCACCACGTAAAACTGAGGCACACGTGTGTGCAAATAGCGAGAACACGTGTGTTTACATGACATTGCAACACGATGTTGTCTACAAAGTGCACACTTAAGAACTGTGCATCGAGTTCCACCAAAATTTCACGACACAACTCAGTATTGTAAGTTTACGATTTTGTGTTAGGCCAAATTCATAGTCATCCTGGGTCACATGCAGCCTGCAGGCTGCAGGTTGGACAGCCCCGTTCTAGAACCTTCTTGGAAGTAGCATGGCAGCATCTTCCTGACATAGTCCTTTAACAGTCCTAAACAAACCTGGGACTCTGTGCTGAGGGGTGATGAGCTGTCAGCACCCAAGCCGTGACATCTATTAACTGTCCAGCTCTGGTTTGTGAAAGAATGATCAGGGTACATGTGCCACAGGACTTGTGTGTACAGTGCCCCGGAGGGGGCTGGACATGTGTGGGAATGAGCTGACACTCCTCTGAGCCAGGAACGGGCCTCAGGCACCCCTGCCCCCAGGGACCTGCTGCAGGGCCATCTTCCTGTGACAGTCAGGGTCACCGCTGACCTTCTTACTTGAGACAATTTTCTGATATCACATAGTTAATTAATACCAGGCCTGAACTTGTACTTTTCCAAATGTCAGAATTTGTTAAATTTGAGTAAAATGTAAACCCTATGAAAAAGGAGTAAACCGTCATAGGCCTCCTGCATCGACTAAAGGTATTATTGTCACTAATGTAATTTTCAAAAAATTACTAAGATAAAATTAGGTATAGAATTTTATGTTATATTGATGTTATAATGCATTCCAGGCAAATTTATTAGGTAAATATGAACAAAACCACAGACAAATACAAATAATAACATTCAGCTAACATGGTAAATAATGGCCTTAGAATGCAGGAATTTGAAATGTGAGGTGGACTTAACCAGCTAAGACACAGGTTCTTTTGAATTATCTTGTGCCTTCAGCATTTTTTTTTTGTGTATGAATATATAAATTTGAGCTATTTTCTTACACATAGTCCTTTTCTTTGAATAAGGTATCTTCAAGGAGAAAATAAAAATTACTCAGAAAGGTTTATTTCTTTGCAAATTTAATTAATTAATTTTTATGAGATAGAGTCTTACTATGTCCCCCCTGGGTAGAGTGCTATGGCATCACAGCTTACAGTAACCTCAAATTCTTGGGCTTAAGTGATTCTCTTGCCTCAGTCTCACAAGTAGCTGGGACTACAGGCACCTGCCACAATGCCTGGCTATTTTTTGGTTGCAGTTGTCATTGTTGTTTAGCAGGCCTGGGCTGGGCTTGAACTGGCCAGCCTTGGTGTATGTGGCTGGCACCCTAATCACAGAGCTATTTAAAGCAATGATGTTCTTCTTGCTCCCATGGTGGCCATGACCAGGTGGGCACATTTTGGTTGATGTGCTCTGGCACCTGCCTGATGTGGGATGTTGATGCTGAGGTCACAGCCACTCTGCTCCGGTGCCATGCTGTGTCCCTTTGATACAACGTCAGCTCTTGTTTGTGCAGAGGACATTTGCAGGGCTGTGTTAAAAGCCCTGGAAAGTCAGGAGTTTGTCCCAGTAATGCTGCCATGGTTGCCTTCTCCCAGGAGGGACTGCGCTTGTCCATCTGTGATTCTTTCACATTGGAATTAAAACCTAGTGAACTTCAGAATTGTGAAAATAACTCAGTGCATAGGCGGGCAGCTCTGTCTCGGTGCTGTGGAGTCTCAGACTCCTTCTTGTTCGTGTCCCTCTCTCAGTTTGGGGACCATGTGCACCAGGGCTGCCCAGCAGCTGGAGGCTGGGTCATTAAACAGCTGCCAGAGCTCTGTCTGAAGAGGAGGTGTGCACAATGTCCTTTGTGTTTCTCATCCTGCCTTCCTGTCTGCTGTGCTGAACCCCCACCATGAGGACACACACTATGGGGGGGGGCTGGGGCCATCTTGGCTTGTCCAGGTGGGGAATGTCCTTTCAGCGGCACTCAGAGGAGTGGAGTGCGTTTCTTCCTGCTCTGACAGCGTCTCTTTGCTGACCAGCCCTGGGAGACGCTGACCCCCTGTGCCTCTCATGTTCCTCTGGGAGACGCTGACTGCCTGGGCCTCGCATGCTCCTCTGGGAGACGCTGACCACCTGGGCCTCGCATGCTCCTCTGGGAGACGCTGACCGCCTGGGCCTTGCATGCTCCTCTGGGAGATGCTGACCACCTGGGCCTCGCATGGTCCTCTGGCTCCTGAGAGGCCGCTCGTGCTGCGTTGGGCCCCTCTGTACCAACGAGCCAACACTATTCCTAGAAGCAAAGTGAAATGGAGAGACACGTGGTTATCTGTCAGCTCTGGGTCTGGGAGCCCAGAGGAGCATGAGAGGCACACAGGATCATAGTGGACAATTAGGAGCTTTCTTAACTTTGGGAGCAGACTGTGAGCAGGTGTGGGTGATTTGAGTTTCAGAGGAATGCTCTCAAGTTTTTTTGTATTTTCCTCTTCAGATAGGATCCTGGCAGCTGGTTTAACAGCCCAGCTCAGCCCTGACTTTGGGGTGCGCCTCAGGAGACTGTGGGGCAGTTATCTCCATTGAGGTCTGGGGACTGCTGGGGGTGCTCCTGGAGGCTGCCCAGATGTCACCTCTGTGACGTCACCTCAGCGTGACTGGGGCCAGTCCAGTTTAGCCACTGTTACCTAGAAAAGCACATTTACTAAAACTTGAAAATTAGTGGTGAAATGATTCGGTGTTTTTTTTTTTTTTTTTTTTTAGACAGAGTCTCACTCTCTTGCCCTTGGTAGAATGCCATGGTGTCACAGCTCACAGCAACCTCAAACTCTTGGGTTTAAGCGATTCTCTTGCCTCAGCCTCCCAAGTAGCTGGGACTACAGGTGCCTACCACAACACCTGGCTATTTTCTGTTGCAGTTGTCATTGTTGTTTAGCTGGCCTGGGCTGAGTTCAAACCTGCCAGCCTCAGTGTATGTGGCTGGTGCCATAACCACTGTGCTATGGGCACCGAGCCATGATTTGGTCTTTTGATTACTGAGAAAAAATAATATTGTGGTCTTGCTGGTAGGTAGTGATAGTGAATTTAGTTTGGTGTTTGCCCATCACATTTGGGAGTTTCCATTTTATTGCCTCTAAATAGCTCTTTAGTTGCTATACAATGAGATTTTCTAAATGGAAATAAAAATAGAAGCCACTTCTACTTTGGTTGTGTGTGCACGTTACCTTTAGTGTTTTTTCATATCCTCTCAAATCTGAAATGTCATGAGAACAAAACTTCATTGGTTCAATTAAAAACTTTCTTTTTATGATGTCCTTCTTATTGTAACTGCTTGGGACTCTGGCTTCTGGAGTTATTTCCAGGACTTTGTTTGTTGTTTGTTTGAGGCAGGGTCTCTGTTGTTGCCCAGGCTGGAGTGCAGTGGCTTCATCACAGCTCACAGCAGCCTCCAACTCCTGGGCTTAAGCAACCCTCCTGCCTCAGCCTCCCGCATAGCTGGGTAGTTGTGAGCCGCCATGCCCAGTCCCCAGAGCTTTATATTAAAGCAGCTTTTTTTGTAGTATTGGCTTCCATAGATTATGTTGAAGAGTCATCAGAAAGGCCTTGGCAGGAGTGAGGAATGGAAATGTGGAAAGTAAGGGGCTCCATTCAGGAGCGTCCGGCACTGGTGGGGCCGTGTGTACTTCACTGCGGGGGTGACTGCAGACGAATGAGCCTCCTGCTGCACCCGCACCATGTGTGGTGTGGCCTCTGGCTCACACAGTGTCTACTGGACATGAGCATGTCAGCATTTGTGCCTTTGGTAACTTCTACGACAAATGCATGTTCAGTATTTGTACACATACAGGTGGCCTTATGCATGCAGAGTTGGCCGTGAATTTTGATAAAGTACAGGTTCCTCCTGCCCCACAAGTGCTCCCCTGGGCTCACCTGCCCTCTGCTGCCTTACAGCCACTTGTGTTGGCTGAGGCAGTAACAGCCGTGCTTATTTACGCTGACTTTTCCCACGGTCTTGCTTTGTGCTACAGCGTTGCTGTCAGGGGCCCTGCTCCCCGATGGTGAGAGCATCAGCGCTCAGCTTTTGTAAGACCTGTGGTGAGAACCTTTGGCAGTGGGGTCATTGCCTCTGGAAATTAAGTTAAAGGTGTTTGTAGCCTCTGGTCCCAGCAACTGGGGTCCTTGCTCCCGGCACTATTTATCTTGTGTGTTTTTCCCCACAAGAGATGTTTTGGGAACTGGCTGGGAGACCCTTTGAAGTCCTCACAATCGGGGGCTCCCCTGCGCTGAGCATGTGTGACCGTGTGGACCTTGAACCATTTCCTCCTAGGGGTGGCGTCCCCGGCTGCCCTCTGGACACTGACATCAGCAGACATGTGGACGCACCTGTGTCTGCTCTGGGCTGTGTGTACATTGGTGTGTATAAAACGTGGGTTGTCAGTGAAAAGACAGAGGGTGTTTGGAGGTGATTCAGGTAAAGTCTAATGTTTGGTGTGATGTCTAATCTGCAAAATTGTTTATGTTCTTAATCTATAAATTCTCCTATTTGCTGAGAATGTTCAGAGTCAGGGTTTGTGGCAAAAATTGACAACTGCATAGGGAACATTTTCAGAGGGAGGGTTCAAGCCAAGGAGGATTGCTTCAGTGCACCTAAACTCGGCTGACGGTAACTCTCACATATGAAGGGATTTTAAGTGGCCCTGTCATTATCACATAATCCACTAATTTCCCCATGGCTACTTCTCAGCCTCACACTTCCTTTGAGACATGCCCTCATGTGAAGCAAAGCTGGTGAGCAGGCACCCCCCCCATGTGCCTCTAGGTCCCGGCGGTTTCCAAGAGTCCACTCTGTGAGTAGCCCAGCGGCGTCTGCTGGTGCTGGACATCAGTCTGTCCCTTTCTTCCTAAGCACTTACCATCTTTTCTGATGACTTCATTTAGTATTATGTTGACTTTTGAACTTTACATTAAATTTCTGACACTTGAGCTGGTTAACTTTGAAAAATCATTTCTTGGAATCCTGGTGGGGTATCTGAGGTCTTTGGTGCCATGTAGTTTATAAGAAATTGAGAGAGCTGTCAGTGGCAAAACTCCACCAGGGGTGTCCAGCCTGTGGCCCACGGGCTGCATGTGGATTATTTCAGGGCTGTTTACTTGTCTGTGGTGTCAGATATTGAGAAAGATCTGCATAGACCTTTTCTTTTGCTCATCAGCTTTTGTCAGTGTTTGTGTGTTTAATGTGAGGCCCAAGACAACTCTTATTTTTCCAGTGTGTGGCAGAAAAGAAAAAAGGTTGGGTGCTCCAGCTCTTTGAATTGGCAACTGCAGAGGGGTGAGAAGATGGTGCTTTAAAATGTTAAGTGCGTGTCATTTTCTATTTTGTTTGTAGGGTGATATTATCTGCAGAACTGCTCTGCCCTGAAGCAGGTGCAGCCCCCTCAGTCGTATCAATACACACTCGGTAACGGAAGCAGAAATGCCGAACCTGTCTACTACTTTAGCCTCTGATTGCTCTCTTCAAATAAGTTATAAAATGAGTCTTCAAAGCTGTTAAATGAGAATTTTACATGAGGTCTGTCTTTTGAAGTCCTGTCAGATGTGCAGGGTGGGAGGAGGGTCTCAGGGCCCCGGAGGCATCACAGGCACCGAGTGCTCTCCAGTCCCTCGTCACCAGGAACACTGGTGTCCAGGAGGCCACGGGAGGGAGTATGTGTCATTTATTAATGTGCTCTGGGAGAAGAGAACAAGCCTGAAAAGTTCTTTCTTCAGGAGATGGATTATGCATTTCTTTCTTCCAGGGAGACTTTCCAAGGACACAGAGGAGAGGAGTCAGGGCTCAGCACCTGTAGCACTGTGCCAGCTACGTACACCAAGGCTGTCCAGACCAGCTAAACAACAATGACAACTGCAACAAAAAAATAGCTGGGCATTGTGGTGGGCACCTGTAGTCCCAGCTTCTTGGGAGGTTGAGGCAAGAGAATTGCTTGAGCCCAAGAGTTTGAGGTTGCTGTGAGCTGTGATGCCACAGCACTCTACCCAGGGTGATGAGGTGAGAGAGAGGGCAGTTAGAAGGGAGCAGAAGGCTGGCAGTTGTAGAGCGCTTTGCAAACTCCATGCTATTTTATACCAAAAGACGAGGGGTTGTGTGACTTGCCCTGGGTGTGGTAGGTTGGTCTTCAGGCTGGTGGTGATGTAACTGCACTGCCCATTCTGTCCCAGCACCCGCACAGCCCAGGCCTCAGGCGTTCCCACCGCACCTGACCCCTGCAGGGGAGGACTATGAGCTCTCAGAGCACAGGACTTGGGCCAGGATTCTCATTCTCTCAAAGTCCCATCAGTAGATTTGTACGACTGTCTTCATCTTAATGGCCCTGTCATTTTTTAGTAAGACTTTCAGCAAACATTTTTTATGTATTATCTTAGGTAATGCTAGTAGTAGCCCTAGAGGGGAACAACTGTCATTTCCCTCATTTTATTGACAAAAGCCTGTCTTTGATGAATGTGCTGCCCAAGGCCACACAGACAACTGGCTAGTCATGCCCTGATGCTGGTGTACCAACTCCATAGCCTGATACGCTTCCGACTTGCTTGGAAACTCAGAGCTCCAGGGGCAGGTGACTGAAGGTGGTGCTGCAGGAGGCCGGGTGGGCTGTTGGCACTGGCAGTTGGTCCCAAGGTGTGCCAGACAGAGAGGGGCCTTCTACAGGCCACCCTGAGGCACTCAGGTCCCAGAGCTGCCCTCTGGGGTCACCTAGGATCTCTGCACAGCCACTGTTTGCTCCAGAGCCGCCTCCGTGTTTCTGGGCTCAGGGAGCGTCTCCTGGTACATCTGGGGCCCGAGAACTGGGGAGAAAGGGCTCAAGAGAAGGTTCTAGGCTGTGGTGGGTGGCAGCTGCCTAGAAGTAAGTCTGGGACTGAATGGGGTGTCTCTGGTGACTAAGCAAAAGCTCCCCTGCCAAGTCCTGAGGCTAGTATGTGGTATTGACGTTTATGTCAGGTTTATTGAGGTTTATTTATGTGACCGCGTAACTTGTGACCAGTATGATTTGCATGGTTTGGTGAGTTTGGAAAGCTGCAATCCTAGAACCAGGACCACAGCCAATGATGGGTGTGTGAGGTTTATAGCAGCCCAGGAGGTCTCTGCGGCCCCTTTGTAGTCAGTTCCCTGCCCCACACCTGGGCCCCAGACATGATCTGTGTGCTGTGTCACAGTGTCATAGGTGGGAACCCAACACATCGCTGGTGCCCGGGGCTGAGTCCTGTGTGCAGGGGCCCCTGTGTCTGAGATGCTGCTCTCCAGTTGTGGGTGTGGCTGTCTCCAGTTCTTGGCTGCTGTGGGCCAGGCTGCCATACTCTGTGGTGGACATGTTCCTAGTGAGCGTACAAGGAGGCATGTGGGAAGTGTGTGTTTCTACCACTAGGGCTGAGATGCTGCTCGCTGCACACCCCATGCTGTGGGGCGGCCGCCCTGCAGTTCTGCTCCTGCACTGTGGTGTCACCTCCCCGTGTGGGGCGGCCGCCCTGTGGTTCTGCTCCTGTGCCGTGAGTCCCTCACTGTGGTGTCACCTTCCCGTGTGGGGCGGTCGCCCTGTGGTTCTGCTCCTGCACTGTGGTGTCACCTCCCCGTGTGGGGCGGCCGCCCTGCGGTTCTGCTCCTGTGCTGTGAGCCCTGCACCGTGGTGTCACCTCCCCGTGTGGGGCGGCCGCCCTGCGGTTCTGCTCCTGTACTGATGCCATCTTCTTGTGCTCACTTGCCGTCCTGTTTCTTATTCAGGACTGTCTTCCTGTCTTACATGTGAGAACATGTCCAGATTCTAATACAGGTAATCCTATTGTTTCTGTATTTGTAATGCTTTTCTCAGCAGAATTACAGTTCCAATGGGTCCATGTCTGTGGATTTAGAACAGACGAGATGTCAGGTGGACCCCTGATCCTACTGGTGCTCATGCCTGGCTGCCTTCCATGCTCTCCTAAAGGCCCCTAGAGGAGAGGCCGCCTGTGCCTGCCCTGCTGCTCACAGGGCCTGCCTTGCCCTGCTCAGGAGCAAATGGATGGAGTGGATCCTGGGGATCCTGCCCCTTTGCTGGCCCTGAGGTGTGTCTCCCTTGCTGATTGTGAATTCCCGTGAGCTGGGAAGACTGGTTGGCACTGGGGTTCTGGCACTTCCTGATTTGTTGTCCCTTTGGGTCACATTCCTGAAAGCTGCTGCCTCTTGTGGGTGTCACTGCCACATGCACCAGTGGGAGTGTCTTCTGCGGACATGTGATGGCTGTTCAGCCCGGAGGAGGGTTTTTGTCTGATTGTCCTTCTGAGATGTGACTGCTGGGTCCTGTATTTCTAAATAAGAAGATTTTAGACCAGCAGTTCTCAAACTGGGAGTTGTGACCCACAGGAACTGTATTAAAGGACTGTGGCATTAGGAAGATTGAGGACCACTGTTATAGACGAACACTTCTGTTTACATTTATCCTGGTAAATTTTACACGTAGCATAAATCCATGGATCTCAAGTCTGCAATTCTGAGTTGTGGTCATGCCCGTGCCAGGTGGCTCAGGTCTGTCAGGAGTCACCAACCCATGTCATGTGGGGTCCTTGGTGCCTCTTTCCTTCAAAGCCACAGCTCCCCCCATGCCAGGACACAACTCACTGGTGCCTTCTGCCGTGTGCCTGGTTTTCCATTTCTAGGCTGATGGAGGTGGCCTCTCAGGTGCGTCCCTCTGCCTCAGCCACTCAGCCCACCCTGTGTTCACCAGGTTCAGCCGTTGACCTTCATTGCTGAATGAGTCCCACTGAGTGGGCAGAGCACATTTTAAACATCGTTTTCCTATGGATGGACTCTTCCTCTTTCCGTTTTCAGCCGTCATGAGTAAGTCTCTGAAAACATTCACAATTCTTTGTATGATGTGTGTTTTCATTTCTTTTGGACGAACACCTCAGAGCGGAGGTTGGGGGCTGTTGACTGTGCCTCTTTTCCAAGGTGGTGGTCTCCCTTCACCAGGGACACGGGGTGTCAGCTGCTCTGTGTCCTTGCCAGGGCACTTTTGGCCTGTCTGGTTTGAGCCTTTCTTGTTGGGACACAGCGAGTCACACAGTGGTTGCAATGTCCTTTCCCAGCGCTTTGTCCGGGACACGGTTCCCTGTTCTTGGCAGAAGGGCTGCGGGGTCAAACGGGTGTTTGAAACCCAGCTGTTGTCCACTCCCCCCACCCCAGACCTTGAGTAAGTGAGGCGGTTTCAGACTCAGCTTCCTCACCTGTGAGAGGTCAGCACCACGCCTGTCTCAAGGTGGGAAGGCACAGCTGGTGCACAGACATCTGAGCTGTCATCTCCCGTTTCTGATTGTTGTGCTGTGTGCTTTGGCACCCAGCGTGGCAGCACACGTGGCCTCTTGCCTTCCCATGTGTGTCTAACACCCGTGGCTGCTCCAGGCAAGTGCAGGCAGAACACAGAGCTTAGCCAGGAGGCTGCTACAGATGGGGCTGCTCCATGCTTGGTGGGGCCTGTGTCCAGGCGAGTGGCCCAAGCACAGACCAGGTGCTCCTCATCTGAGTATTTCTTTCTGCCGCTTCCACTTGTGGGGAAGTCATTGCACTGCACGTGACCCTTCATCTCAAAGGTGGATGAATCACATTAATTTGACAGAAAACAGCAATCTGCAGACCCTAAAAAACAAGGTGTCTGTGGAGGAGGGATGGGCTTTACTTTTCCTGGCTGTACTTTTCCTCCAAGTAGAAATCAGGGGCCTCTCGGTAGCGTGTGTGTTACAGAAATGGGCTCTCAGCCTTTGGGCCCACTACTTTACTGAAAAGAAATTTTTTTTCTTTCGATCAATGTAACTTTATTTGCTGAAGATAAATGTATTTAAGAACATGCTGGGTAATGCTATGAAATTAATGTTATTCACACTCAGTTGGAATAGAAGTGCCTTCAACCTTTCAGCAAAAACCAGAGAGAATTACAGCACAAATTTTACTTCAGAGGCTGCCTTCCCGTGGAGAGGTCTGGGCCAAGGTCAGGTCTAGGCCAAGGTCAGGTCCTTGGTTTGCCGTTGTTTCCATAGCAGGATGCTGCCCTGTGCGCCATGACAGCAGGAGATGTGCTGTCCTGTTTTGTAAATGTCTGTGTTGAAAGTCCTCTCTAGACCCCTGTGGGTCACTCGGCAAAAGTTTCTTCTCTGTGAAGGTGTCTGATTTACGATGCGCCTGGGTCAGGCTCTTTCTCCTCCGCTCCCTTGGCCCGGCTACCAACACCCTGTTGTGGCCCAGTCTGACTTCAGCTTTGGTTTTCCCCCAGGGCTGCCCGGAGTAGCCACGGGTGTGCCAGAGTCACAGCGGAGACCACCAAAGCTTTCAGATACCACGGGTGGCTTTCCCTGGTGGCAGCTCAGGGCCCAAGTGCTTGGGTGGGGGACTCCTGGAGTTCTGCTTAGGGCCCAGGGTGCTTGGGGTGGGGGGGACTCTTGGAGCTCTGTGTGACCTGGGGCCCAGGGTGCTTGGGGAGGATACCCTGTAGAGCTCTGCATGCCCTTGCCCCTTCCTTTTGGTTTGTTGCTTAAGAATTTTTTTTGTACTTACCAAGAACTCAAGCTATCTAAAAATCAGAATAAAAATCAAAAGGGAGGTGTGCAGGGAGCTGACTGAGTGGGTGGTTGGTGGATAGGGCACACGGGACTTGGGCAGAGCCACCAAGCCGGGAGTGGGGCCTCCTGCATCTGTGCAAGGGTGGCAGGCAGGGGTTGTCCTCACCAAGGTGGTGCTGTGGGCAGCTGGTCTGCTGCTGATGCAAATTCCCATGGTTTATAACTCATCTGTGTCTGTCTTTCAGAAAGTTGTACATACAGTGTGGGTGCCAGAAAATGTATACACATTTTAAGAATAGAAAAAACTGTATTACAATTATAATACTCAACATACATCTGCTGGTGATGTTTATCAGCTTGTATATTGTGTCTGTACCTCTTGTAATTGTGCAAGTCAAACAACTCAAGTGTTATAATTGTAACAGTCTTTTTTTCTTTCTTAAAAAGTGTACATGTTTTTTCAGTGCCCTCCATATATGGTTTTATACTTCTTTTTTCAGTAAAAGTATCATAAGCATTTCCTGTTACCTATTTTAAAGGTATGTTCTCTAAAAGTCCATGTAATATTCCATTGTTATGTTATTTAACTATTTACGTATTATAGGAAATTCCTTTGTTTTTCTGTTTTGCTGTTTAAATAAATAAGCCCATCTTTGCAAACAGTCTTTTGCATACATATTATTTTCTTAGAACAAATCCCTGGAAGTGAAATTTCAGGGTCACTTGCTTTGCATATTTTTGAGAGTTGCCGGGTTTTCCTCCAGAGAGCTGGGTTACTCTCTCCCGGCATGAGCATCTCAAGTGTGTCTGTGTGGAATTTCATTAGTAAGGAATTTTTATTGGAAAAAATATGCATTCTTGTTTTGGTTTTTGGTCCTTATGCTGAGTAAGTTTATTTTTCTTTCATCAATTTTATTGGTAAAATTGTTATAAATATTTATCTCATTTGTCAAATTCTTATATTTAAAAAAATATTAAAGGTTAAATCCTTATGAAAGCAAATTAATCTTTTCCTTTGATTTCCTTTTAGAAAGGCTTCCTTATCCTAAATGAACTCTGACCCTTTGCTTCCTCTGCCAGATAATGGAGAGACGCCCCCGTTCTGTCCAGGCTGATCTGTGTGTAGCCCGAGTCCGAGGCCTGAGGCTGGAGTGCTTATTGGGTGTGGGGGGGGAGGTTCTGCTGTCAGCACCCGGCCCCCGCCTGTGTGTTGGTGATATTTTTTGGATGCTATGGATCCTAACATAGCTGTTCCCAGGTCACAGTCAGGTGTGAGGCTCTCCTAACACAGCCTTTGTGCTACAGAGTTCCTCTCCTAAAATTACGATTGCTGTGTGAACACAGCAGGATGCCGAGGGCCAGCAGGCCCTGGTCCCTGATGGCCTGCGGGGCCTGCCTTGACTTGGGTCCCTTCCTCGATGACGTCCTGCCTCTCGTGTGCACTGCTCCCTAGAGGCTCCTTTGTGGTGCTGCAGGCCTGGCCAGCTCCTGGGCTCCTAGGCTGGTCATGGCTTCTACTTACACAGAGGCAGGATGCACCAGGAACTGACAGCTTTGTGGGAGCTGGACTTAGAGGTCCACATTCAACTCTGCAAGGTGGTGGCTGTTGTCTGACATTTACCATGTACAGAAACTCTGCTGCGGCTACCTGGTAGTAATTATGAAATTATTAGCTCAGGGGGTGATACTGGTAGGAACAAGAATTTTTTCTTTTTTTAAGCAAGACAGTTGGGACAAAATAAGAGCTTTAACTAGTCTCTAAGAAAATTCAAGATTTACTGATCTGAAGTCAACGCTAGAGGGTGCCACAGACAGGAAGCTGCTGCCTGGTCACAGGCGTGCTGTCCCAGCAGGTGTCCTCACAGGCCTGCGTCTGCCTCTAGAACCAGTGAGCTGTGCCTCCCTGTGCTGCTGGCATCATGCAGCTGCGGGACAAACTGTGAGGCTCAGATAAGGAGTGACTTGATATTGAAACCTCACTGGCAAGGTTTAGGTTACGATGCTCATCAGTAGCTTCTGACGTTGGCCAGATATTATTCACTTCTTAGCTCAATGTAATAATCTCTCTCACTCTCTGACTTGCAGAAGAGAGAGTCAGACTCAGGAATTTAGTGTCTAGAAATAAGAATAGAGTCCCAAGTTAAGGGGAATCAGATGAGCCATTTCCAAATGTTGCTTGCCATAGTCACAACCTTTAAGTATTCTGGAGAAATTGTTCATGCAGCTGGAGTGTTTGAAAGGGAACTCACCTTGCAAAGTGCTGCATGTCAGTGGGGGACTTTTGAGCATCAAACTATTACTCTCCCATTCAGACACCGTGAATGTGCTCGAGGCCTTTTTCCTCATTCTTTGGATGTAAAACCCAACTTTAAGAGCTTATCTCATACTTCATGGTGCTGTTTCTGAAGGATAAAGGGCCCAGGCTCTGTCACAAACTAATTCGCCCGTCCTCCAGGAAAGCCTGAGTTACGGAGGTGGCTGGCGCTGTGGGCCGAGGGCACAGTGGATCTGAGGGCGAGGTGTGTGTGGGAGGAGGACTCTGTCATCCCAGCGCCTGCTCAGTCTTTTGAGTTCCTGGTCCCTTCCCTCAGAGGCTGTGGGGGCGGGTGGTAGTCTTCCTCTTCTTCATCCTCAAGGGCATCTGGGCTCCACCAGGCTGAGCTGGCAGAAACCAAGAGTGTTACCGGGTGTGGCTCATTCCCTGCAGGTGAAAACACAGGGACGAAGCACCTGGGGGATCGTTTGTGGCCACACGGTCGGTGCTAGCTGGACCAGGGCCTGACTGACTGTCCCCTTTGGTGTCTGCCTGAGCTATGCTGTGGTATGGGGGGGACCGCTCTGTCCCAGCTGTGCGCTGCAGGACATCGGGCTGGTGGACAGAGAAGAAGTGGGATGTGTAGGCTTTGTGCAGCCTGGGCAAGAGTAACAAGCTTTCCCTCATTCCACCTGAACCTGCCTTTCTTAGTAACTTACCTAGAACTCTTCTGACATTGAGGTTTTATCGCAAAGCCCTAAAGCTATCCTTTTCCGGTACCGAGTGTGAGGGGACAGAATTGTCCAGCAACAATGGGCTTCTAACTGTAGAAAGGCCTGTGAGAAATCTGCAAAGGAATGGCTTCACTATTTTGAATCCTCTTTGCCTTCCCTGGGATGTTTTCAGCTATTTTCAAGGCTTATTTCCATTCAGCAACACCTGGAAACAGAAATCACCTGAATGACATCAGCTTTGGACCTCTGGAAACCAGAGGCAAAGGCAAAAATTCAGGAGCAAGAATCCCGGGTGTAAATGGTGATTGGTTTTAGAAAGAGACTGAGGGTTGAGAGGAGTCCCAGCAAAGGGGCGGAAGGACCACTGGGATCTGGTAGAGCTGCGTGTGTCTTGGTAGACAGGACACAGCCATGCTCTGCATTCAGGGAACAGGAGAGAGGTGGGGGCCTGTGTGCCGGTTGCCATGGCGATTCCTTATTATCTCCCAGGCGCAGGGAGACTCGTGTGCAGGGCACTGGCAGCTTATGAAGATGGTGTGGCTTCTTCCACTGATGCTTTGTGTGTGTGTGCAGTGCGTGTGCGTGTATGCACACGTGTGTGTACATGAACATGACGACCATGTTCATGCTGATACTGCCAGGTTTCTAGCTACATGCAAGCACTTTTCAGGGCATGCACTGTCCCTGGGGCAAACATTTCTCTGCCTCTCTAGGAGAAGGGTTTAAGCTCTAAATGTCAGGGGTCCATGTGGTGTGATTTCTTTGCAGGAGTGGAGGGGGTGACAAGGGAAGAGAAGAGAAGGGGGAGAAAGAGAGAAAGGAGATATCTTCTTGACTGAAATAAGCTTATAGCATCAGTTTTCAGAGGAAGCCTGAGGTCTGTGTGCAGACCCTGGATGCCCATCGGGCAGCACCTGCGTCTGAGAGGCAGCTTGTTTGTGGGGCCTCAAGGCATTTTCAGTCTTGACTTGAGGGAAATGCTTTTGAATCGAAGGTTTTAGCAGAATATGTCTTGAGAGTGGAGGCTGTTTATTGGAATAGTTTGGAGCAAAGCACCCGAGCTGACATTACATTAGGATGAAGACGTGTGCACAAGCATGTATGCATGTTCTGTGTGCACGCGTGTGAGGGGGGCTATGTGCAGGGAAGTGCTGGCCTAGCAAATCCTGTTGCCCTCAGCTGCCCACTTCCATTGTGACATTCTGTCCTTGTTTTGGTGGTAGCTGAGTCCCTGGCAGGGCAACAGATAGGCCTGGGTGTCCCACGTGTGGGATCAGACTGGAGCACGGTGGGGGGCTCTCTGCTATGGGAGCTCAATCTGGTTATTTGGGGCTGGTGAGCAGAGAGACCCCTGGGGCTAAGCCCTGGGCTTTGGTATGAAGTTGGGCGTTTTAGTGAGTATTCATCTGGCTTTTGTGTGAACTTCTTTATTAAACTTACACGAGTCTCACTTGTATTCTTAGGACTTGAGAGATATTAAAAAAATTGATTTACCATCATAACCCCAAAAAAAAAAGCATTCCTGGTCACACTTGCCTGACTGGAAGGTGGGGGCTCTGAGCCTTGCTCTTAGCAGGTGGCCCCATGACAGTTGGAGCCATTGAGAAACAGCTTTGTTGTCTTAGCCACTGGTTTGCCCCCTGGAAACCTCGGCTAGAATGTTGGATGGGGCTGCTGTCTTGCTTCAGGGTGTCTCCAGGAAGAAAGGGTACAGTGTGAGGTGGAGGTCATGGCAGGTGGGAGCAAAGACTTCCCCAGGGAGGCATGTACACGTGTGTGCATGGTGTCCATCCCCCCCAGAGGCATGTACAAGTGTGTGCATAGTGTCCATCTCCCCCCACCTGGAGGCATGTACACACATGTGCACAGTGTCCATCTGCTCCAGGGAGGCATGTACACATGTGTGCACGGTGTCCATCCCCCCAAGGGAGGCATATACACATGTTTGCATGGTGTCTATCCCCCCAGGGAGGCATGTACACATGTTTGCGTGGTGTCTATCTCCCCAGGGAGGTATATACACATGTGTGCATGGTGTCTGTCCCCCTCTCCAGGGAGGCATGTACACAGTGTGTGCACAGTATCCATCCCCCCAGGAAGGCATGTACACAGTGTGCATTGGAAAGGAAGGATGTGGACACCTTGACCCCCAGCAGCCTCAGTGGTAGCCACAGTGGCAGGACCTTTCTGGTCAGAGATGTTAGTTCAGAGTCAATAGGTCGACTCCTATTTGTAAATTTTGTTTATTCTGCATTAGGACTTGGTGTGACTCCAGCTGGGTGGCTCTGGTTTCAGAGTGGCTCTTAGGGAGACACCTCCCCAACCATCTGACTCCTGTCAGGTGGGCAGGTGAGCATTGCCCATAGCCACTGTCCTTGATGCCTAGTGGGAAGGCTGCCGATGAAATCCTGCCCACCAGGTCCTCTCCCCCAGCACGCCCAGCACAGGGTGTGGTGTGGTGCGGGAGCTGCCGGGAGCCTCCTAGAGAGGGTGTCTTTATTGGCCTGTTCACAAGTAACTGGTGCCAGGACTATCAGCCACATGGTGTCCAGACTCTGCCTTCACAGGGATGTCAGTGTGGGCAGGCAGGGAGGCTCCTTACCCTGGAAAGCACCATGGCTGAGTGAGAAGTACTGTGTGGCAGGCGCTCCGGAGAGGCTGTGAGACCAGCAGGGGCTGTGACCTCCACGTCTCTGCTGGGCCTGACACATCTGTGGGAGAAGGGCTGGGTTGGAGGTGGATGGCAGCACAAACAAGGGATGACCGGAGCTGTAAGTTGGGGGCAGGGCCCGGGCCTCAGTGTCATGTCTGAAGCTGGACGAGTGCCCAGTCCAACATCAAGACTGGCAGGCAGGAAGAGGACAAGGCTGTGTCATCCCCTTGGGCGAGTGCTGGGCACCACTGAGGGGTGTTCAGGAGGGCCTGGACTCCGTTTGCTAGTCTCCAGGGTGCCAACCTTCCTTGGCCCTTGATGGTGCTGGTGCTGCTGTGGGGAAACAGGGTCCACCCCCGCCTGGGAGCCCCGAGGACCTATCCTAGGACTGCACTGGCTCCATTTCAGGTTTTCATGGACTGGTTTCTCCATGTGGCGGTCAGAGCCTGGACATCAAGCCTGACCTTACATGGAACCCAACAGCAAGGGTCCCGGTGGCAGGGCAGCGGTCTGAGCAGAAGGAGCCAGGCGGGTTTCACATGACCCTTCTCCAGCCAGCTGATGGGGAGGCCAGGGCGTGAATGGACACGAATCTGTGGGGTCATCCCGGATGAGGAGGGACACAGTGTCTATGGGTCATCCTGGGCATGGAGGGACAATATCCATGGGGTCATTCTGAATGTGGAGGGACACTGTGTCTATAGGTTGTCCTGAGTGTGGAGGGACATGGTGTCTATGGGTCATCGTGGGTGTGGATGGACACAGTGTCTATGGATCATCCTGGGTGTGGAGGGACATAGTATCCATGGGGTCATCCTCAGTGTGGAGGGACACGGTGTCTATGGGTCATCCTGGGTGTGGAATGACACGGTGTCCATGGGGTCATCCTCAGTGTGGAGGGACAGTGTCTGTGGGTCATCCTGGGTGTGGAGGGACATGATATCCCTGGGGTCATCCTCAGTGTGGAGGGACACGGTGTCTATGGGTCATCCTGGGTGTGGAATGACACGGTGTCCATGGGGTCATCCTCAGTGTGGAGGGATACGGTGTCTATGGGTCATCCTGGGTATGGAATGACACGGTGTCCATGGGGTCATGTGGATGTGGAGGGACACGGTGTCTATGGGTCATCCTGGGTATGGAAGGACGTAGTATCCATGGGATCATCCTCAATGTGGAGGGACAGTGTCTGTGGGTCATCCTGGCATGGAGGGACACGATGTTCATGGGGTCATTCTGAATGTGGAGAGACATGGTGTCCATTGGGTCATCCTGGGCATGAATGGACCCACCACCCATGGGGTAATCTGGATGTCTATGGGTCATCCTGGGTGTGGATGGACAGTGTCCATGGGTCTTCCTGGGTGTAGAGGGACATGGCGTCCATGTCCACCTTTGAGGACACTCTACTAAGCAGTACCTATGACTTTCCTGCTGAAATGTGCCTTGGCCCTTTCCACTTTGACATCTCTGATGGGGGGTGTCCGAGGATAGGGTCACCTTAGGGTGCTGCGTGTTAAGCCTGGCAGAGAAGAAAGGCTGGTCTGCCATCGCCAGCATCCTACATGAACGGGAGCCCGGTGCTTTTTTTAGGCTTCTAGGCTCCCATACAGCCTACCATTTTAAATCATATTTAAAATTTCAAATAAATTGCTTTCATCATGGTTCATTTACAATACAGTGTGTGCATTACTGGTCATTAATGTTTGTTGGCTCCTGTGCTGGGCCTGTTTTAAGTAACTGTGGCTGCAACACAGTCATTAAAGATGATCCGTGTTGGTTTTACAGAAATTATTATTATTTTTTTTAATCCTTAAGGAAACAACCTAGCATGCTGCGGAGATTTGTCTGTAGATGGAAATACTTGGAGGCCATCTGAGTCCTTGGACAGGACTTAGTTCTGGTGGGGGCCAGGTCCTTGTGGTTGTGCAGTCCTTCCAGGTGGCCCAGCTGAGCATCTGGCCGTGGCCCAGGAGCTGTGAGCCAGATGACACCAAATGGTCTCTTGTCTTTAAGTCCACTAAGAAAGTGACTTCCCCCTTGAGATCTGATCCTATTCAGACTGGAAGCAAAGATATTTTCAAACTTAAGTGATCTTCTCTTCTACTAGATTTATTTGTTTGTAATGAAATTTGTGTGGACAGTGTGTTTCCACCTACACTTGGACCACGCCGGGCATCTGGCCTCTGGGGCAGCTCCCAGGGCCGATGCTGTGGGGTGGGGCTGGGCTGGGCTGGGGCGGGACCTGGTAGCCGCACCTTATCTCACAGTTGGCTTGGATTTGGCAGCTCTGACTTCAAGGTCTGGGCTGTGGAGTGGGTGTGTCTCTACCACCCAGTTCTTAGTCATTCCATGAACTTTTTTTTTTTTTTTTTTTTTGGAGACGGAGCCCTCAAGCTATTCCCCTGGGTAGAGTGCCATGGCATCACAGCTCATAGCAACCTCCAACTCCTGGGCTCAAGCGAGTCTCCTGCCTCCGCCTCCCAAGTAGCTGGGACCACAGGCGCCCGCCACAACGCCTGGCCATTTTTTGGTTGTAGCTGTCATTGTTGTTTGGCAGGCCTGGGCTGGGGATTTGAACCCGCCACCTTAGGTGTACGTGGCTGGTGCCTTAGCCGATTGAGCCACAGGCGCTGAGCCACCTTTCTGATTCTTAAGATTAGTTTTACCTATGATACAACTCGCTGTGCCCCATTCTTGTCATTTACAGAACTCATTGAATTTATAACTGAATACCTAGATACTTAATAAATTTGTTAAATGAATATACTAACCTATGAGCATAAAGGAAACTCCTCTTAGAGATGCTAATTTATATGTTACTTAATATTCTTTTAACATGATAACTTTCATACTAGAAATAATGAGATTAAGAATTATATACAGAACTTGTTTTTTACTCTAGTTGGGCTTAATACTTTATCTTACAAGTTAAAAATCAATTAAATATTTTTTTATCATACATATATACTCCCTGATAACCTGTATAAATGACTAAGAATTTCAATTGTAGGGCAGTACCTGTGGCTCAAAGGAGTAGGGAACCAGCCCCATATACTTGAGGTGGTGGGTTCAAACCCAGCCCTGGCCAAAAAAAGAAAAAGAAAAAAACCAATAAAAAAAGAATTTCAATTGTAATCTATTCTTGAGACATAGGGAAAATGTAAGAAAAGGTGCTATAGACAATCTATCATGCAGCCAGCATAGTCACCATTTGGTACAAAGGTTGAAATCTTACTAGTTACCTAAGTTACCCCCAAATAAGGTTAGATAAGTTAATTGACCTACTTAATGCTGTTCTTTGTTGAGAGGGAAATACAAAGGAGTTTTTTGATGTTTATGAATCTTAAATGTATATATTACACATAATAAAAAATAAAGCATGGGGGAGGGAGCAAGATGGTGGCTGAGTAACAGCTTTTTTTGCAACTGGGAATAGTAAGATTGGGGAGAGAAGACTCCAGGCATCTCTGGCTTGTGGGCTCTGCCCAGAAACATCCCTTTGGGGATGCAGGGAGACAGCAAGAGACTTCTGGACCCCAGGAGGAGAACAAAAGCAGTGGAGAAATGGCAAGTGGTTGTGATTGGTCCAAGGCTGCCACAGCTATAACTAAAACATCAGTGAGACTACAGACAGGGAAGGCCTTCCCTGTGGGTTGTTTTGGGGTTTTTTGGACTTGGGCACTCGGTTGAACCTTGGGAGAACCTAGGGGAGAGTGCGGGTGTCTTTAAGTGTTGTCCAGGGTCTGGGATTAAGCCACTGTGCCAGAATGGAGCTAACTTGATATGCACACAGCCACTGTGGGAGAAGTACCCTGCAGGCTCCACCCTCAGGGTCACAAAGCCAGGCTCAGATTAGGAGATCTTGGGCAAGTGATCTAGTGATTGTGAGCAGTGCCAAAGGCCAGGACTGAGATGCTAGGGAAGAGCACAGCTTTTAGTGTTTGGCAGTGGGAGGGCTGCCTTGCAGCCTTGGCCCTCAGTGGCATAGAGTGAGGCACAAAGGATAAGCAGGCAGCCACTTCAGGAAAGATCCCAGTGATGAGTGCTTTCCTGGGAAAGCTTCTGCTTAGTCAAGGTTAATGCTTTAAAGTGTCTTTTAAGTGGGCTGAGGAGAGATTCAGGCTCTTAACCCTGCAGGGTTTGAGGGCAAAGAAGTCTGCATAGGCCTCCAATCTCCATCTCATATAGCTGGATCATCAGCATGTGACTTAGTGTCTCATGTCCCAGAAGATAACCTGTTAGCCAGACAATATTCAGCAAGATATATATACTGCTTTGGTTTGTTGAGAGTTTTTTTGGTGTGTGTGTTTTTTGTTTGTTTTTTATTTCAACATTTCCCCCCCAGATTTTTCCTTTTTTTCTTTCTTTTTTTTTCTACTTTAAATATAATTTTCCATTGTTGCCTTCTTTAATAGTAGTAACTTCATTTACTGGTGTTTCTGCCCTTGTTATTTGGTTTTCCCACCAATTTTATCCTGTAATATTTTCTGTTTGTTTTGGTTTGATTTATAGTATTTTTGTCTTTCTTCTCTATTTGGTGGAGGTGGGGTACCATATCTGCTCAGACTGGCAAAGAGTTGCTGACTTCAAGGGAACCACCCAACCCTGCAACCACAGAGGTTGGGGTTTTTAAGGTGTTGGTCAAAGTACCCTATTGTGCACCTTTATTACTCCTGTCTCCACCTTTCTGTGCCTCTCTTCTTTTTGTCAATATTCCTTTTCCTCACCCCCTTTCTTTTTTCTTTTTTAAAAATCTTTTTTCCCTTTTTGCTCTTCAATTGTCTCATCCTTTTAGTCCTGTACCAAAAGGACTCATTGAAATCATAGGCCAGAGGCCCAGTAACTTAAAGAGCAAGAGGAAGTGAAAGGAAAATTAGGGCAAGGAAATAGATAAAAGAAAACACTCATGTGGAAGAATCAGCAGAACAATCCTGGCAACATAAAAAACCAGTCCAGAGCAACCTCCCCAAGGGACCATGAGGTAGCTACTGCAGAGGATTCCACCTATAAAGAAATGTTAGAAATGATAGAAGGGGAATTTAAAATACAGATGATGAAAACAAGGAAGGAAATTGCTGAGAAAGTGGAAAATAACCAAAAGGAAATCCAGAAACAGAATCAAATAAGAGATGAATGATGTGAAGAATATAGAAAGGATAAGATATGGCATGATCTATTTTTTGAAATTATCTTTTACTTTTATTTATAAATATTAGTTGTTTATTTTTTGAGACTTTGGAAAAAAAATAATAAGAAGTTAACTGATGACTCCACACTGAACCTTAGAGTGAAAGCATTCTATAATAGACATACTCTTATTTGACAAAGTGAATGTTACTTTCTTGGTATTATAATATTATTATTATTGCTTGATATTTCAAGGCAGCAATAATCTGATTTCTTTTCTGAATGTATTTATCTTCAATTGTTCTTTATGAGGTTTTTGTTTCTAGTCCTTATGTTAAACGTTGTTATTGTTATTAAATTTTAAGCCTTTTTAATCTTGTGAAGGCAAAAAATGGAAACCTAATAAACACATGTACATGTAAAAAATAATAAACTTCTCTTTCTAATTTTTTTTTTTTAAAAAGAATATAGAAAGGATATAGCAGAGCTGAAGGAATTGAAGCAGTCAGTTAGGGAACTTAAAGATGTAATAGAAAATATCAACAACAGATTAGACCATGCAGAAGAAAGAATCTCAGAAGTAGAGGACAAAGCTCTTCAGATAACTCAGATAGTTAAAGAGGCAGAAAAAAAGAGATAAAGTAGAAAGTTCACTGACAGAGTCATGAGACTTTATAAAGTGTTTAAACATAGGAGTTATAGGTGTTCCAGAAGGGGAGGAAGAATGCTCCAGAGAAATGGAAGCCATACTAGAGAATACTACAAATGAAAATTTCCAATAATACCACAAAGATTCTGACACATTCCTTTCAGAGGGATGTGAGACTCCAGGTCACCTCACTCAAATAGAGCTTCTCCAAGACACATTGTGATGAGCCTGGCTAAAGTCAAGACAAAAGAAAAGATTTTGCAAACTGCCAGGAATAAGTGCCAATTGACCTACAGGGGCAAATCCATCAGGCTGACTGTAGACTTCTCTAATGAAACTTTTTAAGCCAGAAGACTATGGTCATCTACCTTTAATCTACTTAAACAAAACATTTCCAGCCCCAATTCTGTATCCTGCTAAGCTAAGCTTTAAAATTGATAAAGAAATCAAACCTTTTTTTTTTTAAATTCATTTTTTTTAATTTTTTTAATTTTTAATTTTTTATTAAGGGTTAGATTCTCATTTGAGGTATTGCATTTCTTTTTTTTTTTTTTTGGCTGGGGCTAGGTTTGAACCTACCACCTCTGGCATATGGGGCCTGCGCCCTACTCCTTTGAGCCACAGGCGCCACTAGAAATCAAACCTTTTACTGATATGTAAACACTGAAGAAATTGCCACAAGATCAGCTCTACAGGAAGTACTTCAAACTGTTCTACACACTGACCATCACAATGGACCACCAGCAAAGTAAGCAACCAGAAATTAAAGGACAGAACCTAGCTTCCACAATGATGCAAAAGACAAAACTAAGCAATGGACTTTCACAAGATAATAAATGAATAGAACTCTACCACACTTATCAATTATCTTAATAAATCTTAATGGCTTGAATTCCCCACTGAGGAGGCACAGACTGGCTAATTGGATTAAAAAACACAAACCATCCATCTGCTGTTTGCAGAAAACACGCCTAGCCTCAAAAACAAATTAAAACTCAGAATTAAGGGTTGGAAGACAATTTTTCAAATGTCTTCCAACCATTGGAAGATGGAATTCAGAAGAAAAGAGGGGTTGCGACCTTATTTTCAAATACAAGTGGATTTAAAACAACTAAAGTCAGAAAAGACAAAGATGAACATTTCATATTGGTCAAGGGAAAAATACCATAAGACATTTTAATTCTAAACATTTATACACCCAACTTAAATGCTCCCAGATTTTTGAAATAGATCTTAATTAGTCTGAGAAATATGATATCCTATAACACCGTAATAACAGGGGACTTCAACACTCCTCTTAAAGAGAGCTGGACAGATCTTCTAAACAGAAATTAAACAAAGATATAAAGGACTTAAATGAGACCCTAGAACAACTGTGCTTGATAGACATATATAGAACACTCCATCCCAAACCTAAAGAAAATACATTTCTTTCATCAGCCCATGGAACATTCTCCAAAACTGATCATATCCTAGGACACAAAATAAACCTCAACAGAATCAAAGGAATTGAAATTTTACCTTGTATCTCCTCAGAACACAAGGCATTAAAGGTGGAACTCAACTCTAACAAAAACGTTCAGCCCCACACAAAGGCATGGATAAAAAACAACCTTATGCTTAATGAAAAGTGGGTGCTGCAAGAAATATAAGAGGAAATCATTAACTTCCTTGAGCATAATAACAATGAAGACACAAGCTACCAAAACCTGTGGGATTCAGCAAAAGCAGACCTGAGAGGAAAATTTATTGCTTTAGATGCCTACATCCAATAAAACAGAAAGAGAGTGCATCAACAAACTCACAAGCCATCTAATGGAATTGGAAAAAGAATAACCTAAGCCTAAACCTAGCAGAAGAAAAGAAATATCCAAAACTAAGTCAGACATTAATGAAATTGAAAACAAAATAATCATTCAGAAAATTAATGAAACAGGGAGTGGTTTTTTTGAAAAAATAAATGAAATAGATAAATCTTTGGCCAGACTAACTAGAAATAGAAAAGTAAAATCTGTAGTAACCTCAATGAGAAATGATAAAGGGGAAATAACAACAGATGTCACAGAAATACAAGACATTCTCTCTTAATACTATAAGATACTCTATGCCCAGAAATTTGAACATGTGAAAGAAATGGATCAATATTTGGAATTACACCCTCTCCCTAGACTTAGTCAGGAAGAAATAGATAATCTAAAGGACCAATTTCAAGCACTGAGATCAAAGAAACAATAAAAAATCTCCCAACAAAAAAATGCCCTAGTTTGGATGGCTTCACACCAGAATTCTATCAAACTTTCAAAGAAGAGCTTATTTCCACACTGCAGAAATTATTCCAAAAGATGGAGGAGGAAGGAATCTTCCCCAACACATTCTACAAAGCAAACATCACCCTAATACCAAAACCGGGAAAAGACCCAACTAAAAAAGAGAACTGCAGACCAGTTTCACTAATGATTATAGATGCAAAAATTCTCAATAAAATCCTAGTCAATAGATTACAGCTTATCTCAAAAAAGTCATACATTATGATCAAGTAGGGGATGCAAGGGATGCAAGGCTGGTTTAACATATGCAAGTCCATAAATGTTATTCACTGTATCAACCGAAGCAAAAATAAAGACCATATGATCCTCTCAATAGATGCAGAAAAAACATTTGATAAAATCCAGCATCCTTCAATAATTAGAACACTGATAGGCAGATATGGTACCCCACTTCCACCAAATAGAGAAGAAAGACAAAAATACTATAAATCAAACCAAAAGGTGGCACATTTCTTAAAGTGATCAAAGCTATCTATGAAAAACCCAGAGCTAATATTTTACTGAATGGAGTAAAACTGAAAACTTTTCCTCTGAGAACTGGAACATGACAAGGTTATGGTCTATCGCCACTACTATTCAACATAATGCTGGAAGATCAAGTCAATACAATCAGGCAAGAGAAGGAAATAAAGGGCATCCAAATGGGAGCAGAGGAGGTCAAACTCTTCCTCTTTGCTGACAATATGATCTTATACTTAGAGAACTCCAAAGACTCAACCACAAGACTCCTGGAGGTCATAAAAAAAGAAAGTAATGTCTCAGGATATAAAATCAATGTCTCCAAGTCAGTAGTAGCCTTTGTATATGCCAATAACAGCCAAGATGAGAGAGGCTAATTAAGAATACGACTCCCTTCACCATAGCTGCAAAGAAAATGAAATACCTAGGAATGTAACTAACAAAAGAAGTGAAGGACCTCTATAAAGTAAATTATGAAACCCTAAGAAAAGAAATAGCAGAGGACTTTAACAAATGGAAGAACATACCATACTCATGGCTGGGAAGAATCAACATTGTGAAAATGTTTATACTTCCCAAGTTATCTACAGATTCAATGCCATCCCTATTAAAATACCAATACTGCACTTTCAAAACTTGGAAAAAATAATTTTTCATTTTGTATGGAACCAGAAAAAACCCTGTATAGCTAAGGCAGTTCTTAGTAATAAAAACAAAGCTGGGGCAATCAGCATACCAGACTTTAGGCTATACTACAAGGTCACAGTGGTCAAAACAGCATGGTACTGTCACAAAAATAGACACAGATATTTGGAATTGAACAGAAAATCAGGAGATGTAATTAACATCTTTTAGCCACATAATCTTTGATAAACCAAACAAGAACATACACTGGGGGAAAGAATCCCTTTTTAATAAATGGTGCTGGGAGAACTGGATGTGAAAGTTCCACATGTGAAAGACTAAAACTAGACCCACACCTTTCTCCATTCACAAAAATTGATTCAAGATGGATAAAAGACCTAAATTTAAGGTATGAAACAATGAAAATCCTCAGAAAAAGCATAATCAAAACACTGGAAGATATTGGCCTGGGGAAAGACTTTATGAAGAAAACTTCCAAGGCAATTGCAACAACAAAAATAAATGGGACTTAATTAAACTGAAAAGCTTCTGTATAGCTAAGGAGACAACAACCAAAGCAATAGACAACCTATACAATGGGAAAGGATATTTGCATATTTTATATCAGACAGAAGCTTGATAACTAGGATCTATAGAGAACTCAAATAATCCACATGAAAAAAGCCAATACTCCCATATATCAATGGGCAAGAGAGATGAATAGAACCTACTCTAAAGAAGACAGATGAATGGCTAGCAAACATATGAAAAAATGCTCATCATCCCTAATTATTAGAGAAATGCAAATCAAAACAACCCTGAGATATCATCTAACCCCAGTGAGAATGGCCCACATCACAAAATCTCAAAACTGCAGATGCTGGTGTGGATGTGAAGAGAAAGGAACACTGGTGGGACTGCAAAATACAGTTTTTTTTAGGAGGAAATATAGAGAACCCTTAAGAACTCAAGATAGACCTCCCCTTTGATCCTAAAATCCCATTATTGGGCATCTACCCAGAAGGAAAAACATCCCCTTTTATCATAAGGACACGTGCACTAGACTGATAATTGCAGCTCAATTTACAATAACCAAAATGTGGAAACAGCCTAAATGCCCACCAACCCAGGAATGGATTAACAAGGTGTGGTATATGTATACCATGGAATACTATTTAGCCATTAAAAAAGATGGAGATTTTACATCCTTGTATTAACCTGGATGGAAGTGGAACACATTATTCTTAGTAAAGCACCACAAGAATGCAGAAGCATGAATTCTATGTACTCAATTTTGATATGAGGACAGTTAATGACCTAGTACACAGTGGGAGGGTGGGAGAAGGGAAGAGCAGAGAGAGAGAGGAGGAGGGAAGGGATGGGGGAAAGGAAGAGTGGAGAGAGGGAAGAAGGGATGGGGGTGGGGTTCTTGGTGTGTGACACACCTTTGCGGGGCAAGACACAATTATAAGAGGGACTTTAACAAATGCAATCAGTATAACCTGGTTTCTGGTACCCTCAATGAATCACCAACAATAAAAAAAATTTAAAAAAATAAAAATAAAAATAAAGCAAAAACTCTGTAGATGGAAAAGCCAGAAAATGAATGCAGAGTTTTGCAGATGTTACCTGACAATTACATCTAAATGCTTCAGTTAATACTCATACCACAGACATATGGGATATGACATAGTGAGTGAGAATTACACCCTACCCTTATACTACAAGGTAACATATCATCTTACCAGAAACTTTTTGTATTACTTCATTGACTTCCTTCATGAACACTTTCTGTACAAATACCAAGTGGTTTAGAAGATCAGTTGTGAGATTATGTTCAAAGGAACCAACCTGCCAAATTAAATCAGATTAGATTAACCCTATTGACTCTACTAGTTTATATAATATACATTTTTCCTCACAGAAAAATCTAAACTCTGAGGAAAAAGAGATAATTATCTGCATACTATTTGAAGTCAAAATACTGAAAATAGGTTAAAAATACTCAGAATTCCTAATACTTTACTGGCCTTTAAGAGCCATTCCCAAAATATATTTTTTAAATAACAGTAGTCAACAAGCATCAGAAATCTTTTGAAGACAAATGAAAATTATACATGTAACTGAATAACTTTGAAACTATTATAAAATTTTGCCTGTTTATCTTTAATGTTCACTTTTATGTCCTTAGAATCATAGATAAGTACCATTTAAGTGAAAATAAGTATATTTACTTATTAAAATATATTTGACCATCTTTTCTACATACAGTGTCAGTTGCTAAGGGTACAGCTATGAATAAAAACAACAGAATTGTAAGTCTAAGGCTTACACTGGAGTTAATTAGTAAATCAGATACCCAATCAAGTTTTAATATAATTTATGCCTATGATTAGTAGAAGGCATTAAATTTCTGGCAAATTAGTTAAAAAACAGGTTTAACAGAAAGGAGCCCCTGAGATTAAGTATTATAGGAAAGATAGTTTTAAACATCCTTATGACTAAGGCAAATGTTTCATCATTTGCCACTTCAATAGTGTTCATATTTTAATCAAAAATTAAGAGAGCAAAATAGATTTGGCAATCTTTTCTTAAGTGAGAAGTCACAGGAAATCTAAGTTGCACTGAGAACTTTTATTTTGTATTGAGTAATATAAAAATGACAGAGATGATTTTTAGGTGTGTTTACTCGGTCATAGTAAAATAGACAATTACAAGAAGGATGTAATTCTAGATTCTTTGAAATGTTTGAAATTAACTATATATTTACTACCTTTAAGTTTACATTCTGCCTCAGTTACAAACTTTGTATCTTTTTAATACGCAGCATTAGTAAGTAATTATGCAATATACTGCATTAGATTTATTTTATTTTAAATAAAAAGAAGAGTATTGCTAAATAAGAGTTTGGGGTACTTACTTTTCAGACTAGAAAGCATAAATGAAATAGATTTTAAAATCTTTCAAAGTAAATCTTTGACTTGTTAGAATCTTGGACATTATTTTTTTGTATACTTATTTTCACATACTGAAATCACAACTCTTAGAAAAGGGCCAGGGCAAGCAGGGTCTGAAGAAGGTAAATTAGATATAAATTAAATATGTCCCCTATAGCTATAGGGGACATATTTAATATTTACTATTTAAATAGTAATATTTCTACCAAAGAACCCAAAAGAGCTTTCTTACGATGCTGCAGGTTCTAGAGAACAAAATTAGGAAAACAAATAACAAATTGCTTTTTGACAAGGTTGCAATTGTTTCTGACAAACTGACAAGGTCGCTAAGAGACAGCAGTGTGCCTACAGAGAGACCAACAAGGTATGGCTCCTTGGCTCCTGCCTTTCTCACTTGATTGTCAAGAGACTGAAAGTCTCTCCGCTTCAATGTTCTACTATATCATATTAGAGGGATAACAGCTGACATGTTTAAAACACAACACATCAAAAATATGTGACCAAATGCCATTAAATTTTTTGTAGTTACACAGATATAAAGTGAAAAACTAATGATGGAATCAGGCAAACTGCTTTCAACTTACCTTAGTAAAGAAATTACTCTGTTAATCTATTTTATCTTTCTATATAAATCTTTAGATTATCATTAATATTTATATATACCTGTATGAGTAATGTAATCTTGTGAAGGTTCAGTTTCCCCACTTATAAAATGAGAACAAATCTCTCTACCTCATAGAGCTGATTTAAGGACTGAAGAAGTCAATGGGTGTAAAGCACTTGACAAAAGTTAGCTGCTATTCACTTTTTATAATGCAAGGAATCATGAAAATATTTCAGAGATGGGTGTTAAATCCAAAGTAAGAAATGTTAATTAGAAATGACTAACATATATTTCAAAAAGCATGTTTAAATAAAGCTACAGGGAGAAAGACAGGCAGGCAGGAAGACACACACTTTCTCTCTGATTTGGTATAGAGTTCTTCTATGGGAATATTCCTTAAAAGTTTAGATCACTACGTCTTTTAGTATACTGTATCTTGAAGACTTCTAAATTACAAAGAATAAGAAAATTTAAAATTAGACTTACTTCTGCCACACAACGGAGATAATTCCCCTGTAAATAGTAACCTTGTTTAGAAGGCAGTTCATCTATACTCCACACTTGATCTGAATAACTATCATGTTCTTCCATTATGTACTTCCCTGACATAGTAACAGGAGGAAGGTTAAGACTGGCAGAAGGAGGAATGGTTGACGTATCTGTGGCAGAAACTTTTGAAGTAAAACGCAGTCTGTGATTTGGCAGCTCAAATGTAAACCTTGTCTGTGCACCTGTAAGAAACAAGACAAATCAGGTGCTCACTCACTTGTTTATTCCTCACTTTTTCCAAAAATTGTATCTAAGAAAATGTATGGATAGCCCCAAACTTACCTTAAAATGTATGAAAGAATATTTTAAATTTGCTTATAAAATATCCCTATCTTTAAGTATATAAATCATTAGCAAGTATAATTATGCCAGGAAGTTTTATTTATTAAGCCTACTAGGTGCTTGGCATTCTGGTAGATGCCAAAGAAACACCTATGGAGGTTCTTTATTTCATAGAAAGCAGAAGAGAAAATAAATTGCCCTTATTATAGAATATTTATAACAAGAGAATTAGTTAAGTTTAAAAAACAATTCCCTAATGTACACAGTGCTTCATTGACATTGAACAGTTAGCAGTTAACAACTTATCTCCTGGTCCCAATTCAGTGTAGAAGAAAGTAGGGAAAACTGTCTCATCAATTCATTTGTACTCACCATAAACATTTACACAAAAGTTATACAACTTTTACAAAAAAGTTATACAACCATGTGTATCTTTGACCTTAACAATAGTTATTAATGAGACTATATACCAAATAAGAATATGTTATGAATTTTAGTTTATTCTTAGCCTTAAATACTTAAATCAACAATCTAGCACATAGCTACTCAAATATATACACAAACTGTACTATTATTCAGCCCATAAGGGCACAAAGGAGCAGCAGAAGCCTTTTTAATATCGAGATCTATTATTGTCTATTACTTATGTAATATATAATACATGCACATCCTCCTCTCAAACCAACAAAATCTATTGACATTCTTCTATGCATTACCAAATCTCTTCACCCAACATCATTAAATCCTCTATTCTGCCTACACATATAATTTGTTATATATTGCTAGTACTCTTAACTGAGTCAGAAATAATTCTCTTTTCCAAAATACTAACCAAGGGTCACCTCCTGTATATCACATTCACTAGATACAACTAACTATATGATAATGTTTATCCTTCGTAAATGAGTTAGCCATAAACAGGAAAATGTTGACTCACCAACTGGGGCATCTGTGTATAGACAGATAGGTCACAACCACCCTAATCTCCTGTCATGCACTACTCCAACCAGTCAGATTCATTGACTGTTACTTGCAAGCTGCTACGGGGTGGGGACTGCCTACCCTACCATTACCACTACTGCCAGCATGCCACCAAATAAAAAATATCAAGATTGAAGTAGTCTTCCGTTACTGGGTCATTGCTTATCACTAGAACAGTTATTCTTTTACTGTTTTTGTCCCTTTGCTTTATTTCAAGAAGATTTTGGGTTCTTCCTCTCTAACTATTTGATATGTTTGCTCTGCTCTGAAATATTTCTGTTTTTCTAGTTCTAAACTACCTATTTGGCTTTTGACTTTCTGCTTCTGTTGACCCTTGTATTTAATGGGTGCCATGAATAAATTACCAAAATGAGTCTAATTTACTCTCAGCCCTAGCCTCCAATATCTGAAGACCTAAGACTTCTGACTGTCAAATCTGGACACTGATTTTAGAGTGCTTCTATTTTTGGTAATACATGTACTTTTCAGAAAAATCCTTAATAAAGAAAGCTTAAAAAACTAGAGGTAGGAATATAAACAGAGCCCCTTTATCCAAGAGAATTATATTCTAAGACCGCCAGTGGATGTCAAACCCTATGTATACTATATTTTTTCCTGTACATACCTATCTATGATAAAGTTTAATTTATAAATTAGGAACAGTGAGAGATTAACAAAAATAACTAATAATAAAACGGAATGACTGACTATAATATACTATAAAAAGTTATATGAGTGTGATCTCTCCCTCAAAATATCTTATTGTATGTAATATTTTCAGACTATAGTTGACCATATATAACTGAAACTGAGAGCAAAAACCTACACATAAAGGAGGACAACTGTGTACACATGTATATATAAACATGTACATGCACATGTACATACATATGTGTGTGTGTGTTTTAAAAAATTACTGGTGTGGGCAGCACCTGTGGCTCAGTGAGTAGGGCGCCATATACCTAGGGTAGGGGTTTCAAACCTGGCCCAGCCAAATTGCAACAACAACAAAAATAGCTGGGTGTTGTGATGGGCACCTGTAGTCCCACCTATTTGGGAGGCTGAGGCAAGAGAACTGCCTAAGCCCAAGAGCTGGAGGTTGCTGTGAGCTGTGATGCCACAGCACTCTACCGAGGGCAACAAAGTGAGACTCTGTCTGTTAAAAAAAAAAAAAATCAATTATTGGTGTAATTAATCAAGATAACAGAATAAAAGAGAAAATATATTTTTATTTCAATTGATAACAGAAGAAAATATCTGATTATATTCACTCATTAATCTTCATAGAAAAAGAAGTGCATTTTCTTAACCAGATAAAGAGAAACTAGTAAAATCTATAACAAACATCAAATTCTCTGGTGAAATGTTGATTCCTTTTAAAAATGGGACAAGGCAGGTGGTGCCTGTGGCTCAAAGGAGTAGGGCGCCGGCCCCATATGCCGGAGGTAGCGGGTTCAAACCCAGCCCCAGCCAAAAACTGCAAAAAGAAAAAAAAGGACAAGGCAAACACAATAAGGCAAGAAAAATAAATAAAAGCTGAAAAGGAACAAAAGTGTCATTACTTGCTATTTAAACAGTTTGTCTACAGATAAAACTTCAAAGAATCTACAATTATAAGCAATAACAAATTAGTTTAACGTGGCTGCTGACTATAAGATTAGCATAAAAGCACCAAGCATAACTGTATATACTCCCAAATAGTTTAGAAAAATGCCCTTTTAGAAAGATAACAATTGTAATAGCTACTACACAAGCCATCTAGATATCCAAATAAATATATATCTTGGAAAAGGTGCACCAAAATCTTTAAGTAGAAAGATTTTAAACTTTATGGGAAAACATTAAAGATCTAAAAAGACAGAGAAATAGCTCATTCAGGAATAGGAAGGTTAAATAATGAATAGTTGTCAATTTGCCCCAAATTCAACCAAATTTCTATATAAATCTAAATAGGCTTTTTCAGGGAACTTGACAAACTAATTTTAAAATGTATATGAAAGAGCAAAGAACCAAAAATAACCTGGACAATTCTCCAAAAAGGAAAAGCAATGTGACACTGGTGCAAATAGACCCATGAAGCAGAATAGATCACTCAGAAATGGATTCCCACATACAAAAACACTTTATAACTAATTTTTGGATTATGTATCATTGGAAACAGTAATTGATTAATCAAGTGATACTCAAATAACTGATCAGGCATATTACCCCCACCAAATTTTAAAATGATAATTTAAATATGAACAGCGAAACTTGAATCATTTAAGAAAAAATATAAGAGAATATACTTAATTTCCTGGAAATAAAAAGATTTCTTCAGGACATAAAACCATGTATCATATAAAAAAATACTGACAAATTCAATTACATTAAAATTAAGAATATCTGTTGATCAAAAGAAAAAATGAAATGGTATGCCAGTAGCTGGGTGACAACATATGTTAAACATGTAACATCAAAGGGTTAATATATAGAATACAGAATTACTGTGAATCAAGAAAAAAGCCAAATGTTCAATGATAAAATGTGCAAAAAACAGAATCAAACAAAAAGAACCATGAACATGCATTTTTATATGAGTAAATACATAAGAAGCTCTTACTCATATGAAAAGAATTTGCCTTCACTAGTAATCGCAGAAATATAAGCTAAAACCACAAGATACCATTCTAGTACCAAGAATGAAGCACAATGGGAACTCTCATCTAGTAGTGGTGGAGGAGTAAATTGGCACAGGTGCTTGGAAAAGTTTTGCATTTCTTAGTAAAACTGAAAGTACATTTAATCTATTATCCAGTTCTACCACTCCTAAGTAAATATCCTTGCGAAACTCTTGCACATGAGTACCAGGAATGTGTATGAGAAGGTAAGTAAAAGCAAAAAAGTTAAATGAGCCATAGATTCATCAATAGTAGAATATATAGATAAACTGTGATATTACCACTTAAATGGCTGCTATATTTCAGTGAAAAATGAATGAACCCCAGATAAAAGAATGAACATGGCTAAATCTCAAATCCAGTAGACAGCAAAAAAAAAAAAAAAATCCCTAATTAAAAAATGTTAGTGGGATTCCATATAAACAAAGTTCAAAACAGACAAAAGGAAACTTTAAATCATTTATGAGTATATACAAATGTGGTAAAACTACAAAGAAATACAAAGGAATGGGTAAAACAAAATTCTTGGTAGTAGTTATTCCCTGACCAGTCATGAAGACTCCCTTTGAAGGAGGCCTTAAAGTACCTGTAATGTTCTAATTTGTACTAGGTTGGGGAGTTCATGGTACTTAATTATTCTTTAAAATGTGTACATGTTGCACTTTTTTGTATATATGATACCCTTCATAATACAAATAAAAAAGCAAGGAATTTTGAGATGGAATATGTAAGAATCACAAACCCATACAGAGGTAGCTATTTTGAGGAAATCAAATTACCTCTAATTTGAGCTAAATTGCACCCAATTTAAATATGCCAAGTTATTCAGTCTATTAAAAACCTAAGATTTGTAGAAGTTAGTTCATTTATTCAACTTAAGTTTAACTGGGAGAATTGGCCTCAATAGTTGAATAACAATTCAAGAGTTCATAATAGAGTCCATTCCAGCCATGCAGGGATCAGCACTGATTTTTCTTTTTTTTTTTATTTGACTGCAGAACAGCATTAATAACATTTAAGCACTTTGAACAAAATTACCCAGATTTTATGTAATATCTGCAAAACTGAATTTGCCCTTTCATCAAAATATTACTAACTTCTCAAAGAAATCATCAATTTTATGACAGTGAATTTAAAATTCAAGCTTACCTGTCATTCCATGACTTCTCATTCTTCCCATCTTGTATTCTGCTTTCAGAGATGGTAAAAGTGCTGCTCCAATGGCTATCCCATCTAACATGGCACTGAATTTAAGAACAATAGGTTTCTTTTCTAAGCCTTCTGGTAGCTGAGGAAATTCATTTGTTTCAATAGGAGTTTGATTAACGCTTGTTGGAGTTTTTTCAGAAGGTAGTGGGGTTGCAATATCTTCTTTTGCAGGCTGAGGACTATAAAGGAAAAAGTAATTAAAAAAAAACATTAAAAGCTACAATTTATTGTATAAAATTATTTGATTTCTGGGTATGGTGGCTCTCATGCCTGTAATCCTAGCACTCTGGGAGACCAAGGCAGGTGGATTACTTGAGCACAGGAGTTCAAGAACAGCGTGAGCCAGAGTGAGACTCTGTCTCTAAAAATAGCCAGGCATTATGGCAGGTGACTGTAGTCCCAGCTACTCAAGAGGCTGAGGCAAGAGGGTCATTGGAGCCCACGAGTTTGACATTACTGTGAGCTATGACACCACAGCACTCTACCCAGGGTGATTGTGAGAATCTGTCTCAAAAAAAATAAATTATTGGATTTCTTAGTGAAAAACAGCAAATGTACAGTGTGAACAGATGATTTCTTTCCAACATAAGATTATATTCCTAAAAACAGCCCTTGAACAATGATGATCTAGAAAAAGTAGACAAGAAGCAGCAGTAAGAATATAAATTCCTGGTGTTATACTACCAAGAGATTCATATCATTAACATGGAACTGGGATTTAAAGTCAGAATTTTCTGACTCTAACCTCTATGACTTAACAACCATTATGCTCTTTACTGTCGACTGTAATAATCTTAATGGTATTACTATTACAACTGTTAAGAATAATAACAACACCAACAATAAAAATAGCTATTTAAGTGGCAGTTATTATTATTAGTACTTTGTGTATTTTATTTTATTTATCTCACAAAATTCTTTAAGCAGGTGCTGTTGTCTCCACTTTGTTAATGAGGAAGCATAGCTAGAACATGGTGAAACCAGGATTTGAATCCAGTCAGTCTAAATCCAGAGTCTGATTATTTTTCTAACTAATACACTACTAAGAAAAATTTCTTGGAGAATTTTAAAGCTAGACTCATGTACACATTCTAGATTCCATATAGTCCATTAACAACATATTTAAATTTTTACTACTTAGGTCTTCAGCCATGATTTAATATTGCAATATTAAAATTAAAGCTCTAGATAGAGGCGGAAAAAATTACTGCTTTAGGACACAATGAAAAGACATAACTGATGTTTTTCCATTTCATCGGATGGGAAAAAGAAAACATAATAGGGCAAATTTTTTACCATTACATATATTTTTATTAGGTATAGCTTTTGGAGATTAAGAATAAGGCTCAACAATGCAGACACTTGAACAGAGATTACAGACATAGGGAATAAATGTTAATGTGCAAAGGTCTGGTTTATTGTCCTTTAAAATATTTATGTGGCATGGTCAAATGCTGCCATGAATCATATACCATAATGTTATTATAAAGGACAGCACAAGACCACACAGGGGACATAAATGACTACTATTTCTTAAACGTTTACAGTCATAAATTTCAGCGAATTCAGAGTAAACAAAGATTGATACAGTCCTAGAATTCATCAATTTTCTTTTTATTATTATCTCTTATGATACAAATCTCTAGGATCTCTTAACCTTTGTTTACATAATACAGAACACTGAAAATTGCATTTATGACATAGTACTTTTATCATACCCAATGTGACTCTCCCATGATAATGTTTGGGTACTCTCCATCTGTCCCACTGTCCATAATGGTCAATTCTTAAACTAACCCTTCATCTTCCTCCAAACTTTTGCTAACACAGCAAGGAATCCACTGAGGTATATCAGATGGACTCACAGAACGTGAACAAATAAAATAACTTACGCTGTAGAAGGCTGTCTGATGAGGTCTGAGATTTGTTTAGACAACTGGTGAGAACTTCGAACCATCATGCTGTGTAAGGTGGCAGGATGCTGAGGAATGTTGATGCTGATAGCTCCTACTTTAAACACAGCAGCATTGTTTGTCTTCAACCCTCTCTGGGCACTATAAAGGGCTTGAGATTTGGCAATACTACATTTCACTACAGTTCTATCAATAGAAAAGGAACATCATTAAAATATAGCCAAATAAAAAGAAATTTTGTAAAGCATTGACAGCAATAAAAATATTTCTAAATAATTTAAAGTTTAAGGAACTAAAATAACTTAAGATTTTTCATGTGTTTAAGTCATTTACTGAAAGAATATTGTTTTCTAACAATATTAAAATACATTTTACATTGTTTGCACTGGATATTATTCCAGGTCTTTAATAGAATTTATAGAAGAAAATATGTACTCACATGTAAGTAAAAGCATGAATACAAACACATTACGTATATACATACACACATGAAATCCTATCTTGATTATTTTTTGCCTATTTAGAACTTTTCTTTTCTAACTTATTTTATGGGTCTATAAACCACTAAAATGGGTAGACATTGAATCTGAAAAGAAAAAATTTTCACTGTATTCCTTAAAATCTATGCAAGAAGTCAAAGAAATTATATTAACAATCACCCAGTATGTTCAAAAAATTGATAGGTGAGAAGAAATAAAGTAACTTGCATTTTCTGCCTTTTATTTTCAGTTTATATTTTCAATGAGTGGCAAAGAAATAATAGAGTCTGAGCAAGCTCACTATTTTTTTTTTGCAGTTTTTGGCTGGGGCTGGGTTTGAACCCTCCACCTCTGGCATATGGGGCCAGCACCCTACACCTTTGAGCCACAGGTGCCACCCCAAGACCACTATTTTTAATTAAGAATTAGTATATTTTACTAGTATAGACATAAAGCAAAGATACTACTTTTCTTCCTTTCTCTTTCCAATGCCCAGAATAGTACCTAGAAGATAATAGGCATTCACCAAATATTTTTGAAATAAAAAAGCAGAAAGAAGTAAAGCACAACAATGACTCTCAACACTACAACTGTGGAGTTCCACAGATAATATACAATAGGACATGTGTGTAGAAGCCATGATACAACAGTCATGTAAAACAGAAAGGTAATAAAATGCACCATTAAAGACGCACACAGTAAAAGGAAAGCTTTTAATATAAATGTTATCCTTCATAGGGGCAAAAGATCCTCAACAAATAGATTTGGCAAAATATACAAAAGGCAAATTTCATATTAACTACAGGTTAGTTTACATATGTTAATCTCTGATTTGGCTATAGAATATTCACCAAAATTTATTTATTGTCTCAATGATATAAAGAATTAATTCATCATACTTCTTTTAGACTATGCCTTGAGAGGCATAGCAGTACTCTATCAGAGGTCTTTATTATTTATTGACAGTGAAATCTAGATCATATATAAAATTCAGAAATGACTGCTAGAGAACTATACTCCTTTTTTCTATAAGATACTTTTTTCAGACCTGATCACTAATAAGGAAAGGGGTAGGAGATAGTGTATAGAACTGATCTAGTCTGTGTAAGGGCAGGCTCTGGAATCCCAATTACTTACTGAATTTTGAATCTTTTCTAACATTATAATAATTAAAACCATCGTTTACCAACAATGATATTTCAATTATAGTTTCAACAGGAGCTACAACATACCCAGATGGTGCTGAAATGCAAATGGCTTTCTAGTTTTGAATAGCATCCATCTACTGAATGGAACTAAACACACTTAGAAATCCATCTTACTACCACGGCAGTCCAGAAATTCCACACTTATTTTACTGTTCACCCTGTAGAAGTCTGCCTAAATATTACTTTTGATTATATAGGCACATATGCAACACTGGATTCTCAATTATATAATAAAAGTTGGAATAGACAATTAATGGGACTGATAACTTCTCTACTGTGCTATTTCCAATGGACATTTTGATATTGAGGACTTTGAGAGCTCTGTATTGCCCAGTTTAAGAGAGCCCCACTCACACTGTTGTCTATGTAAATCATGCCTACTTTAAACAGCAGCATTCATTGTTTCTCTTCAATCCTGTCTGGGGATTATAGAGGGCTGGGATTTGGTAATACCACATTTCACTACAGTTCTATTAATAGAAAAGGAGGATCATTAAAATATGGCCAAATAAAAGGAAATTTTGCAAAAGCATTGAGAGCAATATATTTTATTTTAGTGTTGGACAACATGATGGTCCTACACTGATGAAACTAAACCAGAACTGTAGATCTGTCAATAAAGCAGTAAACTCTCCCCATCTTATGAACAGAATTAGTAAGGTTGAGATGTGCAGATGCTTCCTTCTTGGTGTTTTAATACTTATTTTTGCAATTAGTGAAGACTCATTAGCAAAGTGAAATTTTTTTATCTTTATGTTGTCATATGAAAATTAACAAACATTTGTGATCACAGAAACTCTAATAGAAACATGTCTAAAAAAGCAAAAGCAACACAAAACTACAGTATTACAACCTATCAAAACCAACAAAACAAGGTATGAATTACCAAATGTTAGCCCTACCTGTCTTTTCCTTGAATACCAGTAAGCTTCAATCTATCAAGGGTCTATATTAAAACTATAAAACAATAACTACATAAATTTACAGAAATGAAGATAATTTAAATATATCTAAAACTACTAAATACTATGTTAATCACAAAGCCAAGAAAAAGAATGACATACAGAAACTCTTGTTTGGCTGTACTTGTAGGAGATGTAGGAAAATCCTCCAGTCTACAGATGAAGATTCAAGAGAAAGCAAGAAGACAAAAAGGAAGCAAATAAACATTCATGCACAAATTAGTTATAACATGACAAATCATCTGGGAGGCTTTTCTCATTTCTCTCTCTTAACATTTTCCTTCTAAGTACATTTTAAGCTTTCTTTTCCTTTCCATTTCCTTTTAATTGCAATTGGAAATGAAATACTAAAGAATACATCCACAATGCCCTAACACTGTGAGGTTGGCAGTGATTAATAAATAACTTTTATTTTCAATAAAACAATTAAGGCATCTTTACTTGGGGAAAAAAAAAGGCAAAAAATATGAACTCAAGAAGGTCTTTAAAAAATATATTTCATAAATATTACATTTTGCGAGCTTAGAGACTAAAGTCTTTCTCTTAAGAGATAATAGATAATGGAAATAATAGATCCAACAGGATAGAATAAATAAAGCACATGGAACATCTAAAGAAATTCAGTTAATTTTCTGAATATGTTAAAGTAGCCATGGTACTTTAAATGTCATGGTCTGTGACGACTTTCTCTACAGGCATTCTAATAAGTTGAAAGGAGTATAGGTTCAGGCATCTCCTCTTACTGACTATATGATTTTAAGCATTTTAGGCAAATACATTGCCTAAATATTTATTGTTCTGGAAAGTGGGGATAAAATTACCCAAGTTTACAGCATTGTGGTGAGGATTAAATAAAATAAATCTAGGTGAAGCTCCTGGTTCACAGCAAGCACTTATAATGTTGCAATTAACATATAATAATGCCCACTCCCCCACACGGAATGAACAGAGAATCTCACAGCCACTGGAATTTCTTGGACTTTTTTGAAAAGACTGTTTAGGAAATGTGATCTGGATACTAGGCAGCTATAATGAAATGAATATACAGTCTTTGGTTCCAGACTTACAGGTCCAAAGCAAGACTTAAACTTGAGAGAGTCTCCAGGAAGTCTTGAAAATGGGCTGGGGGGAGGTTGCTGATTTTAACTAAAACTCATTGCAGAAAGCTAAGACGCATTTACAAACATCCATTTCAGGAAATGTTCCCCAAGATATCCTTCACAATAGTCAAATTCTTAAAAAAGTACAGTTAGACCTGTAATGTATCATACTTCTTCGTCAATAGCATGACTGGTAATTTTTACAGTACTAAACCAGATCTACTTAGTTAGTAATTAGAATGACAAATGTATATAGTACAACAGTAGTATAACATTAACTTAGTTAAAACAAAAAAGAGTAAATTTTCAAAATCTGACCTAAATTATCAAATCAATTTTGTAGATGCAACATAAAACTGCTCCACTGAAAGGAAGTTAGGAATTATACTACCATTTAGTCAAATGGTTAAAGTTATTGGTAATTATCAGGGAAATTTTGAACAGACACAAGAACAGAACTTACAAGGAAAAGGTAAGAACAAAGTGTCAAAACAAA
The DNA here is from genome assembly GCA_963574575.1 of Galagoides demidoff. Taxonomy (NCBI): domain Eukaryota; kingdom Metazoa; phylum Chordata; class Mammalia; order Primates; family Galagidae; genus Galagoides; species Galagoides demidoff. Next base: position 9,651 of record CAUYQV010015639.1, on the reverse strand, counting down.
AGCATATAATATACTCATTATAAAAGTATTACCTTTACTATAACAAGGATTTCATAGGCTATATTGTTAATTACATTAAATGCAAAAAAACCAAAAAACAAAGAAGGTTTGAAAGCCAGTATAAATATGGATAACAGTTACTTAGTATAAAAGTCAGTCTATATTCTTTGCCTGTAATTTTAACTATTTGAATTATGTGAACATTTGTCTCTTGTATGCTGAATTAAAATTTGCAATGTGATCATTTTTCTTGTTATATAATCTCACAAAATACAGGAAGTCAACTGAGGGTGAGCAGGAGTAGGTAGTAAAACCAGTTTTTTTTTTCTAAAAACATTTTATTTGGTGATATTCTTAATGACAGAATCTCAAGGTATGTGGGAACTCAGATTATAAGTCTCAAAACTCAGCAGATATGGGTTCCCCCAAATAGTTTTAAGTTTTCTCTAAAACTATAAAAATAATTATAAGAAGATAATAAAAAACAACACACTTACTGTATATTTGGTGTAATCCCCTCAAGCAGCACAATATTAACCCCACCAATATGAGCAGTGGCACATGTCTCAGTCATCTTTTGATGTAAGACATCTTAAATAAGAGTAAAAATAATTATTTAAATTCTGGAAATAAGCTAACCGCATATCATAATAAAATTGCATTTTATTCTTAATATGTTATGACAAAAGATAAAGTTATGGTAAAATTTGTTCAACTATATCAAGCCTCCTTTTAAAAACATTTCTTACAATTTATTTCCCTGCATTCATACATACACATATGTTACATGTCAAAATTAGAATACTACAAAATATATATTTTAATGTTATTAATGCATTAAATACTCTACTGGCAATAAATAACCTAAGGGCATTTTAAATCTCAGAAGTAATACTTAGTATAGAAAACCTGAGAAATTAAAAAAAAAAAAAAAAGGAACCATATAAACTAGCACTCTCAGTCCACATAATTCCTGTGATTTTAATGGAGGATCAAAATGGTTTATTAACAAAGCCAAATGAAATTGCACATACCACTTTTGCTACATTTTTCATTTACCATTTTTTCACATTAATAAATTCTGCAATATAATTTTTAATGGGTACGTTGTAAACTGTAATATGGCTATATAAATAATTTAGCCAATTCTTCTTTTTAACTTTTTTTTAATGATAGCTGTGTACATTAATGCAATCATGGGGTGCAGTGTGGTGTTTTCATATACAATTTGAAAATTTAACCAATTCTTTACTGCCAGACCAGCTACTTCTTTGTACAGACATCTTTTCACACAATTCTGGTTAATTCTCCTATCTAGTTTTGTAGACTTGTAACTGTTGAGTCAAAGAATAAATGTGCTTTAAAGACTATCAGTAAAAATTATTAAGATTAACCTCAGGAGGGTTAAAACAATTCAAATCCATTTAGAAGAGACAAGATTCACTTCCTTCATTTTTACCAAAACTGGGTATTGTCGTTCTTAAATTTTGGTAAGCTAACAAATGAAAAACTGGTAACTTTTTTTAAACAATAAAATTGAACAAATTTTTTATGTCAACTTAGTGAGCTGAAATTTTGCATATTATTTATATTTTTTGCCTATATTTCTAATAAGGGGTGATGTGTATCTTACCTACCAATTCATAATCCATCTAATTTCTTTAATACAATATAATTTTTTAATTTAAAATTAGCTTTTGAGTAAATAATACAAAATAAAATAGGTAAAGGAGGGTATTAATAAAAAGTACCTTCAAAATAACTTTTCATTGGACCTTAGTTATTTGTTAATCGTAAAGTTAATAAATAAAAATGTATTATGATTCATAATATCCTTTTCTTATATGATATAACCTGTCACACTATTTGCACAACCAGAAGGAACAGACATTGATATTAGAGAGTCATCATTGCAAGGAAATCCTTGATTGAATCCACAATCAATGTCCACTATCAACATGAGACTGATCCTATAGCATCAGTCTCATGTTGCTATATCCACTGATTGTGAGAAGCATTTTTTTTAACTTTAAAAACTTTATTTTTCAGATGAATATAAGGATAAAAAGTATTTTTTATTAATTTCTTAATTTCAGGTAAATGTGAGGGTATAAATACTTGCATTTGTTAGGTAGAGTCCCACTTGCAGTCGTGTCCTGCACCCAAAAGGTGTGCCCTATACCCTTACATTGTACCCATTAAGTGAGAGCACACAAATCCCTTTACCCTCCTACCCACAACATGAATTGAATGGAGTTTTTCTCTTATATGGGCATGAACCTTCCCCAACACATTCTATAAAGCAAACATCACCCTGATACCAGGAAAAGACCCAACTCAAAAGGAGAACTTCAGACCAATTTCACTAATGAATATAGATGCAAAACTACTCAATAAATCTTAGGCAATAGATTATAGCTACACATTAAAAAAATTATACATCACGATCAAGTAAGTTTCATTCTAGGAATGCAGGCTGCATTTATGTAAACCCATATAGTGATATGTAATTCACCATATCAATAGAAGCAAAAACAAAAACTGTAAGATCCTCTCAACAGATGCAGAAAAAGCATTTGGTAAAATTCAGCATCATTTTCTAATAAGAACACCTAAGAATATAGGCATAGGTGGCAAATTTCTCAAACTGATTGATGCTATCTACAACAACACACAGCTAACATCATACTGAATGGCGTAAAACTGAAAGCTTTTACACTTAGAACTGGAACAGACAAGAATGTTCTCTATCACCACTATTATTCAACATAGTGCTAGAAGTTATGGCCTATACAATCAGGCAAGAGAAGCATATAGGGCATCTAAATGGGGGCAGAGGAGGTCAAACTCTGGCTCTTGGCTAATGATATGATCTTACACTTAGAGAAACCCAGAGACTCAACCACAGACTCCTGGAAGTCATCAAGAAATACAGTAATGTCTCAAGGTAAACAATCAATGTCCACAAATCAGTATCCTTTGTATATGCCAATAATAGCCAAGTTGAGAAGCTGATCAAAGACACAATTCCCTTCACAATAGCTTCAAAGAAAATGAAATACCTAGGAATATACCTAACAAAAAAGGTGGAGAACAAAGAGAACGATGAAACCCTAAGAAGAGAAATAGCTGAAGACATTAACAAATGGAAGAAGATACCATGCTCAGGGCTGGGAAGAATCAACATTGTGAAAATGTCTGTATTACCTAAAGCAATCTACAGATTCAATGCAAACCCCATTAAAATACCAACATAATACTTCAAAGAACTGGAAAAAACAGTTCTTTGTTTTGTATAGAACCAGAAAAAACTCTGAACAGTCAAGGCTATACTTAGTAATAAAAACAAGCCAGAAGCACCACTCTAGCAGACTTTAGGTTGTATTACAAGTCCACAGTGATCAAAATAGCATGGGATTGGCACAAAAACAGAGACACAGACATATGGAACCGAATAGAAAACCAAGAGATGAAATCAGTCTCTTATAGCCATATGATGTTTGATAAACCAAACAAAAGCATACACTGGGGAAAAGAAGCCCTATTCAATAAATGGTGCTAGGAAAATGGAATAACCACATGTTAAAGACTGGAACTAGACCTGTACCTTTCACCACTTACAAAAAATTGACTCAAGATGAATAAAAGATTTAAATCTAAGACATGAAATAATAAAAAGAAGATAGAAGAAGATAGTGTGGGAAAAAATCTTGAGGATGTCAGCCTGGGGAAAGATTTTATGAAGACTTCAGTGGCAACTGCAACAACAAATAAATAAATAAACAAATGGGACTTAATTAAATTAGAAAGCTTCTGCACAGTTAAGGACATAACAATGTAGACAAATAGACAACCTTCAGAATGGGAAAAATATTTGCATGTTATGAATCTGACAAAGGCTTAATAACAAGGATATATAGTTTTTTTTTTTTTTTAATGTTAGCATCACTGAAACTGGAATGTATTTTATAATCAGTAGCATCTTGCTGTATCTGGCAACATTATGTTATTTCTTTGTGAAGCATAAAATAATAGTGCATCTTCAAATTGATAGTCTCCTAGGTTTGATAAAATGTCATATGTTTTTATTAACCTAGGAAATATTATATCAACTAAAGGTTCTTCTTTTTAGAGAGATACTAAAAGGAATATTGGGTTATATAAATTTTTTAATAGTAGCAAAGATAAGCAAATTTTTCACAAATTTCCTTATTTTGGTAAAATTTTCAGCCATTATGGACATCAATACTAGTTGATATTAAAAGATAAAAAACATATGTCACTGGATTTTAGGCACATTAGCTCAATATTTATGTGCCCAAATATTTTCATTAGATATTAAAGCTTCTCAATTCAATGATATTCAATTACATCCAAAGTTCTTGGTCCTAGTCTACTAAAAATTTGAGAAGCCTTATTTTCTGAGGAAAAAATGCCAAGTAGGAATTTTAGAGATGCTCCATTAGTTTTCCTCTGTGGTCTTAGAAAACTGTCATACCTTTCATTTTTTCCTTAAGTGTAAAACTGCCATGGATCCTCTTCAGTTCAGATTCCATTGTTAGTCCACCAATATCTGCCTCTAGATGTGTACGGTTCACCATGCCAATCCCAAACACTATTAAAGTAACATGCTGAGGTTCAGAAGTTACCAAGCTACGTTTCCTCTGTGTCTTAGTTAAGCTGTTGTTGTCTTGTTCATTCTCAAACACAACTTTACATGTTGGCTCTGTAGGGCTCCGAACTCCTTTATAGGTAAACAGAAACATACAGTTTTAGATATGAAAACTAGAAAATTGATGGACATTCTAAACCTCATCTTAACTTTCCTTTCTTCACATTCCCAACCAGTCCTCTTTTCCATCAAAATGATTTAATTTTTTTTAACATTTTCCCATGCTCCTACCAAAAGTAAATAGTAGTGCTAGATATTTTAAGATATCTGTCTGAATTCTTAAGAACATTACCATGTAATGGCTAAAGAAGATGGGAGATGGGGTGGCAGGATATCCGAATACCATTATGATTTTCTCTCCTTGGGGAGTGTCAGTTTCTTTGCATTTCAATTATCTACTTATTATATTAAGGAAATAATGAACAGCCTGCTATCTTTTTTAGAATTATTGCTATTCTAAACAAAAATTTTAAAAACATAAAAATATCTGTTACCTGTTGGTCCAAATGTTTCTGAAGATTTTTCTAATATTCCTGTTGGATCAGAGATAAGTGAATAGAAGTTAAGCAATTTGTACATATTCTGCCAGCACTCAGCTGAAGGCTCACTTTGCTCTGATACAGTAATTGAATCAGAGTCATCCATATGAATAGTCATGTGATCCACCACATCTTTGGAACCTTTCCTAGACACTTTGGAAGTTCTTCTTTCAGATCTTCCTAATGAATTTTTGTTTCGAGATTCTTTTTTGTTATTTTCATTGTTGGTTCGTTTGTTCTTTGCATTATTTACTCTATTGCCACCATTGAGACTTCCTCTAGAACTTCGGCTAAAGTCAGATGAACGAAAATCCCGATGTTTTCTGGTTTTGAAGGTAGGTGTTGGAGAAGCAGATCCAGCTGTATATCTGCTAAGTTTAATGTCAGTCTGAGTCGCTTTGATGTCGTCTATCATTGTACTAAATTGATGAATAAGACGAACCAAAGCCATGTCTACATGCTGGCTTATTGACTGACAGGAAATAGTAAAGTTGCAGTGAAAGGTATTATAATAACGCTTGTTGAGATCATGAAAGGAAAGGGCACTGGTAGAGTTCTGAGGGGTGCACACTGACTTTTCCATCACAACAGCACTGATGCTAAAAGTTTCCAACATTAATGCTGGTTTGAACTCAAGCGGAGGAAGATTCACATGGCCTTGCCTAAAAAATGTAAAAGACAAAAAATGAAAAGGACAATGTTTTGCAAACCCATCTATAATTAATTTATAAGCAAAATAATCTCTAAAATGAAATGTAAGTCATTTAAATAATTTTGAGTAAGAGAACCAGGAGAATATGCTGTTTCACTATGTCAGTCTTTTTACAAACTGAAAGATGGGCCTTAACTCTTCCATCTTGATCCTACTCTAAAACTGAATAAGTCAAAATTATATTATGTTAGAAATGATTTCAGTGAAATGATAAAACTTTTTTTCTTACCATTTGATGGTAGAGTACAACAGTATTGAAATGTAAAATTAATTATAGATCAGTTAGGATAACTCCATTAACTATCTTCTTCCACATGTAACTATACCTTTATTCTCTTCACATTTATTTATTATTTGCTATTAAAAAGGAAACCAGGTCAGGCACAATGGCTCATAACTGTAATCTTAGCACTCCACAAGGCCGAGGCAGAACTGCTTCAGACCAAGAATTTAAGACCAGCCTGAGGAAGAACAAGACCCCGTCTCTACGAAAAATAAAAAAAATTAGCTGGACATTGTGGCACACACCTGGAGTCCTAGCCTCAGGAAGCTGAGGCAGGAGAATTGCTGGAGCCTAGAAATTTGGGGTTGCAGTGAGCTGGGATGATGCCACTGCACTCTAGCTTATGCAGTAGAGAAAATAAGATTCTGTCTCAAAAAAAAAAAAAAAAAAAGATGAAAAAAAGGGAAAGAAGGAAGAAAGGAAGGCAGGCAGGCCGGCCCTCATAGTTTACTTTGCCAAGTTCAAAGTGGAAAGGAAAACCAACTGAAACCAAAACAAAAAATACACACCAAAAACCCTCCTAAAATCTTAATATAAAAATCATTTTGGCAATTTTTCCTGCTTATCTGAACATTTTCATATAAAAATACTATAGTCAATTTTAATATAAAAAGCAAAAAATTTCTCAAACTTTCATAAACTAACTACCAATAACAATAAACCTCATGCACCAAAACTATTAAAAGGTACTTTTTAACCTTTCCTTCCATGTATGCTATGAACGAATAGCTACTTAGACCAAACTAAACCTAGGAGCTTGTTCTGTAAATAAAGAAAAAAATCAGAATCTGCTGTGATGTTCTCCATTTACCTTAAGGAATTTATAGTTACAGAACAGTAATTTCTTAATGCATACCATTTCTTATTTAATAAGAAAAATGCCACATTGTAATATAATTCATGTAAATGTACAAATTCACAGGAATTGCACAATAAATGCTAAGCATCCAGTCAGAGAAAAAAAATAGATTTGGATAATTAGAACAGATACAAGACTCAAAAGAGATGAAAATAATGAAAAACAGCAAAAAGAAGAATCTACAGCATGTAAAGGAGGCAAGAAAAGTCTTAAAGAGGGGTGATTCAAGTAAAGGAGAAAAAATTGGGGACATGAGAAGAAGCAGTCATTCAAGGCAAAAGCAGCCAGACAGGTAAAGATCTGAGAAGGACACTGCAGAGAAAAGCTTTTAACTAAAATCTTAAAATACTCATCAAGTTCCTGATATGTACAACTATTTTCACAGGAGACAGTAAAGACATAAACAAACTAATATTTATAGACTTACTGCATGCAGACTCTATGCTAAATGGAGCCAACTGCCCTGGCTTTACCATCTAGTAGGAGAGTTATACATGCTTACATAAGAAACTTTAATTCAAAAGTAATATACAATAAATAGCAGAATGAACAATGTGCTACAAAAACAAAACAAATCCAGGCAAGACTGAAATTATTGACTAGGAAAAGTATAGTGTGGCGAAGGTCTCCAAATAAATAAGAGTTACAGGTGGAATTATAGAGAACTGAAAAATAAAAGCTAACCATGAGTTAGCTGTAAGAATGTGGAACACTCAGAGTTTGTGTGATAGTAGAAAGATTAAAAGGAGTGTTAAGTTTGCGTAGCTCAACCAAAGGCAATTAAGTTCAGAGAAGCACTCAAACAACCCCTCCGGGAACATAAAAGGAGCAATGTGGTTAGATGATGGTCAAGTCTAGTGATTTTCAACCAGTGTGCTCTGCCACACTGTGCTATGAGAGAATCTTAGACATGCTACAGAATTTTTAAAGATCATCAATTAAATTATTTTCAAAAGAAGTTCTAAGCATATTCTTTTTAGCACTCTATTTTTATCAACATAATTTAAGCATGATGCAGAAGTTTAATTATAGGTTCAAGTGTGCTGTGAGATTAAAAAGGTTGAAAAACATTGGTTTAGTCTGTGGCGGTATATTATGGCATTTACTAGGCCAATAAGTAAGGCTGTAATTATAATCTAATTATATAAACTAAATCTCCATATTTAACCTATTATACATAAATTATAGTAGAACCTCTATAAGTTGACCACTGAAGGGAGTGTAAAAAACTGGTCAACATACCAAAGTGCTCAAAGTGCTCAGGCTTACTATACTGATACCTATTTGTGGTGCACATTTGGTCAATGAAAATTAGGTCAACATAAGGATGTGCTCAATATTAGAGGCGGTGTCAACTATGGAAGTTCTGCTACATAATGTACTATCTATACCTTAAAATTACATACATGAAGATTTGTACACTTTCTGTGTATGTATATATTTATATATATATTTAATTATATTTAAAGAAAAAAGCCAGTTATTGCAAACAGAAATACAGTTTAACTCAGATATTTTAACTCTAAATAGGAAGAATATGTAGGTATTAATTTTTTGAGTCTAGATTTGATGGTTCCAATATAAAAAAATTTCAGTTACTATGGTTAAATTAACAATAGTCCTCCAAGAATATGATTCAATTTTTTTAACGAAAATTTACTGTGAATAACTACATAAAGTACAAACCTGTTGTTAGCTTTTCAGTCCATAAGTCACTACATAAACAACAAGTGTACATTATGACCACTACCAATCACATCACTTGCAAAGTTTGTCAGTAATAGTGATAAGTTAAAGTACATCTGTTATTCAGTTCCCTCACAGACAAAGTTACTTATGTTGTCTCCTTCTCTCCCAGTGATAAGTCCCCATGACATTTTACATAAATGAATAATCAAAAAGAAAGAATTAGACAACAAAGATGAAAATACAGCAAAGAAACAAAAAATGAGACTAAGGGCATTAAAAATCAATTGTAAACGCAGTTATTAAAGAAACAGCTGACCATGAAAATGTTGATGCTTCTATTGTTTGAGATTCTAGATATGCCAGTGGTTCTCAACCTTCCTAATGCTGCGACCCTTTAATACAGTTCTTGTGGGTTGTGACCCACAGGTTGAGAACCGCTGAGATATGCACTCAGAAAAATTCAGTGAAGGGTCATTGACATAATAGAAAAGTGGCTCAGACAAAAGAGATGAAGGTATCCCGGAAGAAATGGTGCTGACAAAAATCTCCATAGGAAAAGGACCTCCAAGTGCTTCACATCACTGAAAAGTGCAAAGGATAAAACACTGAAATCTGAACCATGCTTACAAAGGAAAATGACATTTTGCCACAGAAAAGATGCTTGTTCTTTATTGTCAGTTGTATTATAAGAAGAATAGGACAGTTTAAACTACCCTTTGATAAGAAGCAACAAAGAAATAAAAAAGTTTAATTCTCTTTTTTTTTTTTTTGAGACGGAGCCTCAAGCTATCCCCCTGGGTAGAGTGCCGTGGCATCACAGCTCACAGCAACCTCCAACTCCTGGGCTCAAGCGAGTCTCCTGCCTCCGCCTCCCAAGTAGCTGGGACCACAGGCACC